>JARHVA010006211.1:302500-557500 GCA_037957365.1 Torreya grandis
CATCATCTACATATAATTTTGATCCTTTGAGATATATATGCTAATGGGACTTGTACCTACATCAAATAAAATTAAATGTTACTAAACTTATACACATAAACATATAATATATATTTTAACATTAATCTTGATTTCCTATAAAAAATTATTGATTATGTTTCCACAAGCAAGTGTCATCTTTACAAATGGCATGATGTTCCATGTAATTAAATAATTTTTCATAATTTTTATAATGATATATTTTATTAATATTCAACATGTTCCTAAAACATGGATGTGAGCTCAAATTATGTATCCCATAAAACACACATTAAATTATATTAATTTATTTTCTTCTAAAGTAGTTATTTTTTATATAACATACAAAATTAAAGTGTTAAGCATTCATTACTTGTATGTTTCGTTGATGTGCATCACCTTGTGGATTTCACATAAGTATAACTCATCCATCACTCACAAAATGGTTGTGGATATGCCCATCTCACCCTCGATAACCTAATAGGTCACACAACCACTATGTATTCATATGCCCGATAATGTAACAATGTGACCACACCCACACCACCTCTAAATGTTTCCTAAGTAAATCTATACAAATCCTTATATAAGTGGGAAAGCATAGTCCTACCCCATGAGAACACTATACCATACATCTCAATACTATGAACCACCCTATGCATCCTATAGGCAATAGACATTACGCTGCCATCTACTACAATAGATGAGGCCAACAACATAGCTAACCCTTTCTACAAGCACAAAACACTTGACTACAAAATCATTGTTAAACATAATATTTTTGAGTAATATTAATTTTTTCACATTTTTTTCAATGTTCCATCCAACCAAAAGAAAATTTACAATGCAAAGGCCCTCTGCATTTCCATTCATATCTACACAAAAAATATTTTATCTTCATAATCTTCTGTATCAACTCTTTTTTGGAAAATTTTATTTTGAATGTGTATATAATAAGCAAATATATGTGTATTATCAATCATGTTTTGTCATCACCATATTTATTCTTTGTGTGGATAAATAAATGGATTTCTTAGCATCAATATGTGGTGATCTGACCAATACATGTCTAGTATACTTAAAGTAAAGAAGTTAGTTTCCTTTTTACTTTAATGCAATAGGTATATGATTTTTAATTAAACCTTTACAAATAATAATGTGTGCCTCATAATTTAGTTTCATATTGCTTGATGTGATCAACAAGATTGGTATTGGAATATTCTCTATTTTTTCACATAATTCATCAATTAAAATGGGTAATTATTGAAGGATTATCTTTAAAAATAATTATAATCAATTTTGATCTCAATTTTACATGATAATATTCATCACAATATACCAAAATTAAGGGTATGTCCCAAAAAAATTATATCAATAGCATATCAAATGTTTTACATATTCATGCAGGTGTACACACTTTTGTCATGATTCTAACAATTCATACTTTCTATCAACGAATATAATTAGGAAAGCTACATCTAGTTACCTTTTTGTATTATATTTATTCATTGTATATGTACTAATTTGAGGACAATTTATTAGTTCACCAAGTCCTACGTTCATATTATTTACCAAAGCATGATTCACTTCCATCACTCTCAGTTGGGAGGTTTTGTGTTTATAGATGATGTGTGATCTATAATATTTCCTTCATATACCTCATGTATTAGACCTAAAAGAACATATTAATTTAAATATGTATAGAACTCAATGTGGATAGAGTTTAATTTTTTAAATACATTTGTAGAGGTGTTGGTTTGGATATATTTTAGTGTTATTTCATCAATATTCAGATCTCTATAGAACTTATCATGCTCAATATTATATTTTAATCCATTATATAATTGATCCTTATTCATAGTCAAATTTTTAATAAGTTTGACATTATTTTTTAATTTTTCCTATGGCAATTGAAATATTAGATAAATGACGTGGTAAAAAAATTGAAATTTACCTAAATTATTGTGGAAGAAAATGATATACCATTTATAAATATATTTACATCCAATTACATGGGTTAATATAATAATTTAATTCACATGGTTAATAAATATCTCTTCCACTTGGGTCATGTTTAAAAGTTCAGGTGGTTGGAGTCTAAGATCCATGTTATTATTTAAAAAAAAATAGGTGATGACTTGCTCTTTTCTGCATCCATTACAAATAGGCCATTTAGGAGCTTGCCAAATAATCATTCCAGGATAAAATCTTGACATATATAACACATTAATAAAGAATTAATTTTTTATTATTCATATCGATACAAATATTCTATAGTCTTGAAACCTTTCTCAAAATTTTCATTGGGATCAAGATTATTTTATTGTCAATTTATTTTGGACCCTTACATTTATATTTGTCTTAGAGGATGTGATGTTATCTCTTGTGGTGATTCATATTTTTTATGTTGTTATTATTTATTTCATAATTTTTCATTACTATTGGGTTTGGCATATGCACATGCACTCCATCATTTTTTTAATCAAAATTGAACTCCATTACATCTCTTAATATTTCCTTCAATGTTTTTGGCATTTACTCTATGACAATTTCATTTTCATCAAAAAATCTAATATGGATTTAAATAAGGCTTATCATATGACCTAATTATATCTTCATTGTATTTCCTTCATCATGACCAAGAATAAAATTTGAGTGAGTGAGATGATGTCTTTTTTTTAATTCACAATTACATTATTATAGTTTTATATTTATTTGTTGCTCATTTGATCCACATGTATTTATCTTTGTAATATTTTTCTAATATTTGAAGCTTCATCTACTTCAAGTGTTTTGATTAGAAAATATGCTTTGAGTTTAGCACATTGATTTATTTCATAATTATTTATGCATTTTATTTACTCATTTTTTTTTTATGTTTGAAGTTGTCTTTAATATTCTTGAGCATATTGTATTATTTGTTTTCTTATTTTATATTTACATTAATTTCTTTGGTCTTCATTTTCAAAAGTAATCTTATGATAAACCATAATAGTTGCATAAAATATACTCAAAAATAAATCAATGTATTATTAATTTAATGTGTGTGTGTGTTCTAAATTAAATAAATCTATTATTAATTCAATTCATATATTTATATATTCCTCGTTGTATCATGTATTAATATATATGTGTCAAATCCTATATAACCCTCTAAATGTATCCTTTATAATGAAAAGTCATGACTGATACAAAATTAATAACATGATTAATACAAAAACACAAACATAATTAATTTTAATTTAACATATAAATTTATCATTAAAATCTAAAATATCTATTTTAATAGAACATATAATAAATTATAAATGATATATATGTTTTATATTATTTTTTGTTAATGAACCTAATCAAGATAAAATTTATTAATATTCAAATTTTCCAAGATATGTCTTAATCGAGTAGATTGAATGTATAAGTAGATGTTCAATTATAATTTACTATTTTTATAAATGATCAAAAATACTAGGATATTTAGCATGTTATTATTTTGTTCGGGGCTTTGATTCTATGAAAGTGGCATGAAAGAATAGAAGTGGATTAGGAGTTGCTTAGATATGAAAACTAATTATCTAGAATTGGTTGGATGGATTTGATAGATCATGGATGTCTATGAAAAACTATATTGATCTAATGTATGTTGAAAATGTCCCTATGACATTTTTCATGATATTTAGACATAAATCATTGTGCTTGTTTCTAATCCATCATTATATGTCATATAAAAGATAATGTTGTGGTCATATCCAGATTATTATCACTTTCACTTTGAAACCCTACCAAATGGAATGGCAAATATGGGTTGAGTTGACCTGAAACACCCTTAATGAGTGGCTAATCCATGCCTACATTTTTAATACTTCGAAGAGGGCTCAAACCACACATTGTTCTCTCAATTCGATGTATGTTTTCAATAGTGATGTTTTATTATGGATGTAACCTATAAATTGGATTTTTACACTTAAAAATATGAAATGTTAACTTTTAGTTGGTTCTTTAGACTTAGACAAGGCCACATCCTTTTAGGAGTTTTTCATTTGGAATACTTTGGGTTTTTCCTCTCAATGTATAAATGATTTAATTCATATTAATAAGTGATAGATGGATGATTTGTAGATAGGAATATGCTTATGAATATTGTGTATAAATATATGAATCTTTGGGTAACTTTTTCTACAACCAAAATGTGAAAGGTATGGGCCAACTCATAAGAAATATTTGACTTTATGAAAAATATTTTTGTTAAGGGTGCAAACTAATTTTGTATAGGTGGAATAATTCAGTACTTTGTATCCATATAATTATGATTGGAGGCATATAGAAAGTATAAAATACCAATATGATGATCATTAAAGTCTATGATTAGGATAATAAGTAGATTAGGCACATACTATGAAATTTTTATAGGGAAATGATAGAAAATTGAGAAGGTTAGATGCATAGAAGGTGAATGGCTATGAAATATTATGGGAAAGAGTTGTGTATGGTAAATATAAGTCAATAATGGAATTTACAAGATTATAATACCATTTTTATATGTCTAAAATTACTAATTTTATATTATTATAATATTGACAATGCTAGATTAAATGGATAAATAAATTGTTTATGTTAGTGTTTGACCAGATTTTCTCCTTGAAAGAATATTATGAGTTTATAGTTTACTTAATGTAAATATGAAATGAAACATGCAAAAATAAATTTCCATATATTATATGGAATATAAATTAAAATATCTTAATGAAACATTTGAATTTTGAAGATAAAATAAAGAATAACTTGTAATTCAAAAGATAAATGCCCCAACCCCATGATGAATAATAATCACTTAGAATTTGAGGGACATAATTTTTAACTTCACCACTCACTTAAATGATCTTCAACCTATAAGAGATTCAATATGGAAAAGGTATATCCCCATACTAGGTTTGTATGTAAATATCTAACTCCTTACTAGGTTCATATACAAATCTAAGTAGATTGACTCAACCATTTTAGATGTATTTTATATTCATAATGCTACCTTAAATGCATTTTAATATAAACTTTAAAATATAAAAGTATATGGATAAATAAAATCCATACCCCATAATCTAATCCAACTATCCCAATCTAATATACAATTCCATAAATATATGTCACTCTTCCACCAATCTGATAAATATAATAACATGTCAATAATTTACCTATAAAATGTCTACATATGCATTACATATTCTCCCAAATATGTCTCAATCTATATATACTTTCCCCTTACCCTGAACCAATCAAATAATTTGACTAAATATGAATGTTTTAACCTTGTAATCTATCCATTTTGTTTAATTATCTTTGTATGGAGGCTTGATCTCTATGAAAATACCACTATTATTCCCCCATTTTCAATTCAAAGATGTATCCTATGAATTACTTTAATTAAATAAATTATTTAAACACATCATATTATATAAAAGATGCAAGCATGAAAAATATATGATAACATGAGGATAGTATGTCATCATAGTATGATTAGACTATTAAAACATATATGAAATATGTATTTTAAGGCATAAAAATGTCATATATATATATATATATATATATATATATATAACAATTAAGCATGTAGTAGTAATCGTCATGAATATACACACTGAATCATAATCTATGTAGGAATATGCATGATATATATCATGAAATCACACACAATTAGGAAGATGTGTGATATGGATCATTCAACCATAATCTTAGTAGATAATATTATATCTATCCATAAATACACACACAATGTTATTTCCATGACACAACCAATATAAACACACACAATAGCACTCAATGCCATATATAAAAATAAGATTCAAACATAGTTCACTCAACAAACATGCAATGCCACACAATTAAATATATGAATACAATGAAAAATCAATGTCACACAAGGAAAGAACCACATACAATGAAAAATCAATCCCCCACAAGGAAATTATCACATATATAAAATAATCAATGTTGCATAAGGTAAGAACTACATATAGTGAAAAATTAATTTTAGACAAGGCAAGAATTGCATAAAATGTAATATACATTCAAGAATCACAATATACAAAAGAAAATAAGAAAAAATCATGAAGGTATGAAATGTAACCCACAATGTTATAAGAAACAAGAAACATGCATAGAAAAAGTAAAGCTATTCTGCACTATCAATTTATGTAATCATCAGACATGGTAAAGAATAATATACATATAACACTCTATGTAGTATAATAAAGGTAAGTAAATATATAATAAATTTAATGTATCTCAATATGATCAATGAAATGATAATAGAAATATGTAATCTAAATAGGTGTACCAAAGAGATGCCCCCAATGTATGCATAGGTATCTCAATAGATGTAATAATGTTCAACATATAAATGTATATGTCATATGAAACATGCATGTATATAAATCATTCATATATACCATTAAATTTATGTGCACACGACAAAATATGTGTAATTTAAAATAATGTGATAAACAACAAAAATGAAAATTGTAAAATAATAATACATGCCATGCATAGGTTATGATGTTTTATTTTTATTAATATTTCATTTTTTAAAAATATGCTTGAATTTAGTACACATATGAATAGTCTAACAAGGCCAAGTGGAAAGACTCCAAAAATAGAATAATGGAATGGATACAAATAATACTTAGCATAGGTGAAGGCATAGTTTACACTAAGTGTAGAAACATATGAGTGTGGAGAAAGTGAAGGAAATAAATATGACCCCATTGTATATGTGAATTGAAAGATTGTATCTCATATTTTAATCACATAATAGGAGTAGATAAAAGGACACATTCCCCCAATAGGTAAGAATCAATGTACATGCTCATGTAATATGTAGAGATAAGTGTATGTGATCATGTAAGATCAATGTAGGCTATAATTAGTATATATATTCAAATACAAGGGTGAGTAATTATCATTCCATAAATAATGTGTAATAGTATGATGATACAATGAGTAATGCATCATCATAGGATATATTTCATGGATGTTTATATTAAGATAAAAAACTAAAAGGCAAGCTCCAAGTGAAACAAAACTAAGGACTATAAGAATTATATAAACATGTATCTCAAGATATAAGAAGCGAGGGAATAATTGATGAATAAGTTATGTATGATATATTATGGACCATCCAACCAATATCCCCATCATTGATATTTATATATGTAGGCCCTATACCAATTGGTATGAATGTCTCATGTCCTTGTTCAAGAGTATCAGATGTATCAGATATATTTGTATTTTAATTTGAAAAGTGGTTGTATGATATACAATATATGTCATCGTTATCATAATTATCATAACAAAATGTAAGTCATGTAACTATAATAGTCATAGTAACTTATGAATTATCTTGAATTATTACAAGATGTTTATGCATTTGATATGGAATAATTTTTAATGTTATAAGAATGAGCCTTATGTCCAAGTCATGCATCAATGTACCAATATTTTTTATCTCGATATTATGGTTATCCACTATATGTTATATATTATTTTTTAACCTAAAACATCTATTTGTAGAATGTCTTATGCATATGTGGTAATTAAATGGTAATCAAAATATGCATTATTTTCAAACGCCTTAGGTAGATTCCCACTCATATCAACCTATTTTTTGGAAAGGATAGATATAAGGTTTAAATCAAGTAAATTATATAGTATGTGTTTAAGATGATATAATAATCATGAAAAGTATCTCATTTATGGAGCTGACAGTATAAGCTAAGTAATAGGATGCACTATATTACAATACTTAAAGGGGTCTTTGTAATTCCCAAAATTCATATACCAAAACTTGAATGATTTTTTTTAACGCAAACACCAGACATCACAAGAGAAAATAATAGAAAGAATGAACCCTAAAAATCACTAGAATGCATTTCACTAAAGTGGTATAAATTTTTATTGCTATAAATAGTGCACATGTTGTGATGACTTCTATTATCTTAAAGATTCATAACTCGATACTAGATTCATTTAAGGGCTACATAATATCAATCCTTAAGAATTGGATTTATATTCATTATCATGATAAATAATCTATTTATAAGGGATAAGTAATTTTTAACTTTTTATCATTGAGTCAAGTTACTTATCATATAATTAGGATACCCACTAAGAGGATCATAAAACATAACTTATCAAGAAATACCCTATATTTGACATGGCTTGTTTTCAATAAATATATGAAACTTGATTCAAAAGAAAAGGAGACCACCACTAGTCTACTAAATGATAACTTACCAATGTACCTTTATAGATAGATACTAAAGTGGTACAAAATTGTTATAACATCCTACATAAGAATTAGAGTTTAAATGTAGATTAAAAATGGTCAACTTATCTTAATTCTTCATATTTTCACAAACTTAAAGGGATCTAAGTACTCATCAACATATCTGTGATTGATGTCTTTTTTTGAGTTATATAAGTAGATAAGAATTAACTATTCTCAACATTAGAGAGATACTCAAAATATCTCTTATATGATAGTAAAAAAATATGAATAATAGAGCTCTTCATGTTAAATACAACTACCCACCTTTTATAAATAACTAAATAATTGATAAGATTCTAATTCACTTTTGGGAACTATGAGATAAAATTCATATATCCTCATCCAATATATTCCATAATTATGAAGAACTCTTATCAATAGTCTAGAAATTTAGGTATGATTAAACTACTCAGAGAATCTTGATTTCTTGCTTGTAAAGATATTGATTTAGATGGCCAAGAACCAAATTCTTATAGGTATAACTAATGGGTTTATATTAAGTAATTTTTACTTTGTCTATAAGTAAATAATAAATTTAACTCATCCTTAACATAATTTTCCACAATATTGATTACCTAATATTTGCTATGAATATTTAAACTCATTAATGTTTAATTCAGAATCCTACTAAAAAGTATCAGACAAAAATGTAGTAGTTAAAAACATAATGTGAAAAATGTAGGGAGAATTAAATGTATAAAGGAAAAATGTAGTGAGGACAAAACATTATAGTAATAAAACATAATAAATATGTTCTCACACAAAAGATGACACAACTTTCAACTAAAGGTCCAAACTCATGAAATCACATTTTCCTCTATTATTTTTCTATAAATTTGTTGCATTACTTTTCCACCATGAAATTTTAACTACTATCACCAAAATAAAATAGACAGTAAATAAACAATTTGATAATCACTAAAATTTCTCAATTATGCTCTTCATGAAATTTTTGTGACATTACCAATATCACTACATTTTCCCTCACTATGTATTGTCTTCATGACATTTTTGTCATACTACATTTTTATCATACCATGTTTTTACTGCTACATTTTTGTCCACTAATTTATCACATAGAGCCTTAATTATTTTATCCAAAACTCTATCAACATGTAATAGGGCCATTTTAATAAGAAACTCCTCGATAGTAACTAAGTTATACATGTATAGGAGATGCCATTAATAATCAAAGTTGGTCATTATAAAAACATAAGTTCTTGATGTACTATATTAATGGATCTACTAATATAAGGATCTAACACTATTATGGATGCAAGTTTTAAATAAAACATGATGTCAAAAAACACAAGTTAATCCTAATTAACTTAATTCATTATATCCTAAAATTTTGCATAAAACTTGAAGCTAATAAGATCCCACTAAAACATCATATCACTCAACTATCCTTAAGTAATTGAATATAACAAGAAATACAAAACAAATAAGGTTACACCACCCAAGAGAATATGATATTTATTGGCCTAAAGGATAATAGATACAATGTTGATGGGATTTATATAAAATAAGAATTACTTACATACTTTTTTCAAGACAATCATAGGTAATACTATCATTCAATCTATTGTAAGGGTAATTTATGATCTAATTTCATAAGAAGTTGTTTAATTATTGAATGAATATAAGATACTTCAATATAAATATTTTTTAATCTTTTCATTCATTATCAAATACCTCATACTAGTGAGAAATAGAATTACACATCCAAATTTATAGAACAAGGAAAAATATAATAGGTTAATAAATCAACACACCACTCAATTACCACTCAAAGTAATCATAATAATGGTAGGGTAAAGGGTTAGGTATTAAAATTAATTAATCATTTATTTAATCAACACATCATGCTTTTACCTAGCATATATATTATGAAAATAGTGGGTAAACATGATATTGTTATCACATTATTCTACTTAACCACTCTTATAGAATTATTATAGGAGTATTAGTGAAGTTCATGATATCAATATACCAATCTAAATAACTATAATTTGACTCCAACATCTACCAAATGGTAATGATCAACCTAATAAATAGTGGTGAATTACATTTATAATACCATAAAGTACCAGTAGTGGCATATAAAATTTGTTACAACTATATTACATCAACAAGTTTTACAATCATGAATCCACATAATAAAGGTAGTACACCAAAGGTGTACCCTAAAAACTATGGTTTACAATCAATAAAAAAATGTTTTAGTGAATCATTTTTAATCTTAACCACTAAATATAAAAGTGTATCCATACACAACCATATTGTCAAATTCTAACTTCAAAATTAAAAAAAGATCTCCACAAAACTAAAACTTGAGAAACAATGCTCAAATAAGGAAAATTAACACCTAAAATAAGATAATGCAATGTATCGGGCCAACATAATGTTGGCACACATTATCCCATATAAGTAAGAAACTATTAATATAAATCTTTACAATTCAAGCTAGTCAAAATTTGGAAGGTGACCCATGTGTAAAGAAGGATATTTAGAGAAAACCTTACTAATGTTTACACCCTATAAAGGACCATGGATAAAATAAATAATGCAAAGAAAACTTCAATAACAAATAATATTCTACAAGTTTTATTCTGTTTATACTACAAACACTAATTGACTTTCAATATATAAGCAAGATCAGTAAATTATCAACCTCAATATAAGACATAACATTTAATAAAAAATAGAGAAATAGAATAGCCATTAAATCTTAACCTAGCATCAAAACCAAGAGTGAAATAAATAATTTATTTTTTACATGCCTAAAAGTGTAATTGTCCAAGATACCTTAGCAAACAACATAACATAATCCATATTTTGATTAGAATATAGTTATCATACAAGATTTTAAAACTTCTCTAGTGATATATGACACAACATGATACCCTAAAACTATGTCTAGTGTTTAATAACACGCTTATACTAGGTTTTCTTCCTTAGGATTTTTAATTTAATAATTATTCAATATGGACTTATATGTATGCCCTATTTCCTATAAGTAATATTAAGTAAAAACATATGAATGTTATAGCTATAGTCCTTTTTAATAGGTTATTTGTTACTTCATTAACCATTCATATAATTTCCATTAAATACTTTATCAATATCCTTTTTTTTTAGTGTGTTTTATTCCCTAACAAATGAAAATGCCTAGAAAAGGAAACTATAGTCATAACAAGTCAGACCTATACCATGCTTTTATTTTATCAATTCACTTATCTAGATACTACTACATACCATTATATTATTTCTATTTCAATAGATTATATAACAAATGAATCAACTTAAAACACCATAGTAAAATCATATATCAAAAAAATAATGATCTTAACCTAACTACTTATGTTGATTGAACCAAATAGTTCTTTCACATATGTTGCCTTATTCCTAAAAATAAGGCTTACTTGCCATATAGAATTTATAACAAGATAAGATAGATCTACAACTTATCCTACTCAATAATATCCAAGCTTTAATAAGGTAATCAATTAACAATCCACTTAGAAATACTTTTTTATATTGAGGTCATGACTTATTATGGATCCACTAAACCTAACTAAGGGGTATCTTACTATACAATAATAAATGAAGGGTTTCCAAGGCCTTGATTAAAATGTCATCATGTAATAATCCTATCTAGGTCCTATAATATAATGAAAGGAAGAAATATAATCTACTAAATTAAAATGTTAGCTAATCTAGTAAATAAACATACAAGTTAATCTAGTGCTCACCAAATCTTGTGAAACAAAGGGGGAAGTAAATAAATAAACAAAGATAATTATATTAAAGATAATATAGAAAAAATATAAAGAGATATACAATTCAATCCATTAGTTGTGACATATCTACATATAAAAATGAATGACTAGGATATACTTACCTTGTTGAAGTGAACCCATCATTCGTCAATCTCTTCCTTGGAAAATGGTGATTTGGAAGAGGTTTTTGTGGATTTTAAGGATCATATGGATATATTATCTATAGACTAAAATAATTATCTTATGTATCCAAGAACTCCACAAGATGAAAATTAATACTCCAAAAAAAAAAATTAAGTAATGAAACCTTCCAATGATAGTATAAGCATATTCACAAGATATAATGATGCATAATCGAATGACCCTCTTATTATAAAAGAAGTGAAGGGGTTATTTATAGCCAATGATTAGCCCTAAACCTTCCCAATAATTTAGCTAACAAGGTATACTTGATTAACATTTATATCAGGAAAAAGAGTCATTAGGCCTTAAATTAGGTTGGTTGGGCTGACAGAGTTCTATAACATGCACGTAATCCCTAACAAGATCAACTAGGCTGATATAATAGGAAAATTAATAAAAATGGGTGTATTTTTAGGTAGGGTCTATTTAGGAAGGTGAATTTCATAGGGGAGTGTATAAATGGGTTTTAATTGCTTAGGGAGTTGGATAAAAGTATCTTATAGTGGTTTTATGTAATAGTATAGGGACCAACAATTTTACAAAGCACCAAAATTATTCCAACCCCTTTCTTGATGTACCCTTTAAGGCATGCACTAAGAGAGATTGAGACTTCTAATGTTATTTCAAAATAAATTTTTAGTAAATGATAAAGTTAAAAATATTACATGTGTACATATTACCCACTCAAAATTCATTGATGAGTCATCAATTCATTATTTAATAATGTCAATCTAGGGATAGTGTCCAAGGTACATGAAATAGGAGAAAGAGATCTCTAATAACCAGTCTCTTCTACCACACTCCACATTTTCAAGAATTAAAAATCACACTTGCAAGAAAGTAAATCACACCACACTTTGTAGAAAATTAAATCATACTTTCAGAAATGGAAAAGTATACTTTCATAAATCAAATCGCACTTGCAATAAATTAAATCACACTTGTAGGAAAGTAAATCACACTTGTAAGAAAGCAAATTTTTAAATTGAAATTAAATAATAAACATAAAAAATACCTGTAGGCTCACAATAAACTTTACAAAAAATAAATTTTTACATGAAAAATAAATAATAACAATTCAAAAGCATAATTACATAATAAAGAAATAAATGAAAATACATTTATCCATCTTCTTTGGAATGAGTGACCAACTCATTCTTTGGAAGAGGACTTTAATAAGAACACTAGATTTATGTCACAAAGCTATAGAATGTATTATTGATAACCAGGATTGATTACAATGGTGTGGAAGGTTTCATTTATAACCTCATGCTTCCAACCAATTCCTTATTTAGGAATAACAATTCTATATGTTCTCCACTAAATATGGAGAGAAATATAACAACTTAGATATTCTAGTTTATCTCAATCTTCCACAAGATATGGAGAGAGACGTTATTATTAATTTACAACATAAGCTCAATCTTCATGAAATATGAAGAGAATTATTTATAGAATAAAATTATATAATTCTAAATTTAGATGCAATATTGATCTAGTCTATAGATATACTTATAGAGTTAGAACTTGTAGAGTTCATAGATTTCAGATCTGTAGAGTCTATAGATTTCAAACCTATAGAGTCTGTAGATTTCAAACCTACAAAGTCCATAGATTTCAGACCTGTAGAGTCTATAGATTTTAGACCTGTAAATTCTATAGATTTTCTCTAAGTTTTATTCTTTGAGTTGTTGATGACAATGATGTCTCCCTTGACATTTGATGCTTTGAACTAGTCTTCAATCAATGAACTACATGGATGTAGAGTTACTAGTCGAGTCTATAGATATGAATTGAGTGAGTTCATAACTATGCACAAAGTGCCTATAACTCACTTCAAATATAATATTTGGTTGGGTCTTCATGCTCAAGTCTAATATAGCTTATTATGGGCTGCATATATACACATTAACAACTTTTTCTAAAGATTTAGTAACAAAATCAACAAATAAAAAGATAATGATTTATAAAGAAATAACCAAGATATAGTTCTCTATTTCATTCTAAATAAATCATAATTTTAGAAACTAAACTTAGATCCACTTCTTATGCAAGGGAAAAGGATGTTATTTCATGGATATAATGAGTCATTTTATGGTTTCATCATCTCCCACAACTAACCTCATGCATGCCATTCCTTTATCTAAAAATTCTTTGGGATACAAATGCATGAGTTAGAGGTTCTCATTTTCAAATAGTCTTTCCAAGTTTGACCTTGCATAAGTAAAAATTATTTTTAACTTTATAAAATCTCTTATATTTCATAGGCAAAAATTTATAATAAAATATATTTGTCAAAGATAGGTTCTTGTGTGTAAATTTCTTTCTATCCTTGATTTCTCTTTGACACAAGTTCTTGTGTGGAATTCTCATGCTACCCTCTTTTTTTTTTTTAAATGGGGTGAGAGTAGGTTATTGTGTTAAGAATTTCCTGCTATGCTTACATTGATTTATTTTGACTACAAAGCAAATTTGATATAAAATATGAAGTAAATTTTTTAGCTTGAGATTCTTACAAAATAATGGTGAAACTATATGCCTCTATCAAAGTCAAATTTGTTTTTACTAAGCCACATTCTTTATTTATTGTTGAGACTATACTCTTTCTCCTCTACCACACCTAATCCCATGCATATCCTCATGCATATCATTGTAAATATGTATAAATTGTAGGGATACTTTATTCTTTTTCCCTATTCTTGAAAAAAATAGATCTTTATGTAATAATAAAACTTAAAAGTAAATTTAAAAATGAAATAAAAGAAACTAGATACCTTGGCACAATTTTAGTTCTCTTTATCTTTCTTGATGTCAACTCCATGGAGCATATTGTAAAATATGTTTGAAGAATGGAAGCTCAAGAAATGTTGAAAATGAGAGAATAAAAAGTTAGTAACCAAGTATTTATTACATGTGACAAATGTAGTCATTTACTGGTTTTCGACTTTTCCCATTTTTTTCCCCTTTACTAGCCAGTAAAACTAGTTTTTTAATTAGGCTCATTTTTCCAGTACTTGACCCACTAGTAAGGTGATTTAAAACCAAGACTACCAACAATTTCTAAGGGTTTTTATTGTTGGCTTTTTTTTTAAATATGTAAAAATGATGATAGATAAAATATTAGCAATAGATTGTATACATCCTCATACTATTTTCAAATGTATCAGTAAATTTCCTAGGTATTTGACATTCTTCATCATTGGTCTATGTAGTGATGACCAATCATTGGTGGAATATTCTTTCTAATTCTATTATTATTTTAAAGTAAAGTGTCAAGTACTTGATGAAGATATGGATAGAGATTGATCTATTCTTATCTTCTTAGATGACTCCATAATCTCCAAATTTTGAGTCTATATACACAAAGGTACAGGCCTATAGGTGGTTATTTTTTATTTAAAATCCTACCTATTGATTTATCTCTTTCATTAAGGAGAAACCCTATGAGATAATTCACCCTTGTGATCAAGCAAATTTGTGTTCCTCTATTCTACCTTGAGAACTTCTTGTTGATCTATCTTCATGAAATTATCTTGCAAGAAATCATCATCATAAAATTTTTCTAGACCAGTAATGTATCAGCCACATCAAATAATTATAAATGTCAATAACATGAAGAATGGAAGTAACATTTAAAAACATATGAATGAATGTATTTTATCCTATTTAAGAATTATTGGTGGTTTAGAAATTCTAACAGATTTTTATTATGGAAACAAGAACTCCCTTAGATAAGTTTTATTATTATGATTGTTGGATATGGGTTTGACTAATGGATGGACTGGAATGAAGATAAATTTCATCAAGTCTTTTTATTTACAGGTTGAGTAGGAAATCCTAACTGTGATATGCATAAAGATAATTATAGATCTTTAAAAAAAATTATCTAAAATTAGCTATTAATTTTATATAAATCTAACATACCTTAAATGATAATTCATGGATATAAGGAATATGTAATGACCTATGATTTTTATGCATATTAGCTAATGAAGAAATGATATGAAAATACTAAACTAAAAATAAAATAGAGTACATAAAAATATACCTAAATATTCTTCATATATAAGATTGTACTATAAGATATCCTTGTTGTTGCTATTGTATTAGATCAAGGTCTTTGTTAGCCTCAAAAATCAAGGTATTTTCTATAATGTTAATGTCAATACCTTAGCTTTAACTTTTTTATTGATATTAACATTTTTATTCATATCAACATTAACCCATCCAATATTTACAGTATATTCCTATTCATTGACCACTATTTTCCTGAGCTTTAAATAAAACCTTCAAGATTCTCCTTATAGCCATAAATTATTTGTGTTTATCTTCATTGGGCATTATTAAAATCTAACTATAAAATACCAAGGAATTGGTAACATAAAATTTCCAAAATTTTCTTCTATTATTAGAAAAAAGAAAGAAACATGGGTCAGGGGAAGGTAGCTCTCAGTAAAACAAAGGGGTGGATCCCCTTTATGTTATCCCTATCTTGATATAGGGCAAAGTTGAGGGGTAGATCCCCTCAAAGTCAGGACCAATTTACCCATTTCTACTCATAAAATCCTTTAATTTTTAAGGAAAAAATGGAAATATGTTGTTTTATACTTTCCTGTAACTTGTTAATATTCCCTCATTCACACACTCAAAATGATTAATTACATTATTGTTTATGAACACACTCAGATTAACTACATGATTAAAATATCATGATAAACACAATTTGAAATTCTACACTCCTATTAAAAGCTAACTTATGCAATTTGGTCTTGCTAAAAACTATCATCATTTTTTTTTAATGATAGTTTATTAATGACCAAACAAAATAGCAGATCCCAACACAAATTTTCGTGATTAAATAAGAGGTAGAATGAGTTACCATGCAATATATTATGTCCATGCATGCAAGCTCATAATTATGTAAGGTTTCATTCATTTATATGCAAAGTCTTAAAAAATTGTGGTACTCAAATTTAGCGATTCACAAAAAATTAGCAACTGTGTAATATTTACCTGTAATTTTAGGATGTGATTATTTTGCCCATAAAATCTAAAAGGATATTACTGAATGTAAAATATGTTACACAACCCATTCTAATATTTATGTGAAACATTCAACTGATAAAATACCTAAAAATATGCATAATATAATTTGTATTGCATGCATTTTTGATTATTTACCAAATCTATGTTGACTCATAAAATCCATCTACAACAAATAACTTCATGCATTCTATTTTTTTACCTAGATTTATGCATGCAATCTAAATTTATATATACAACTAACTTCATTCATATTATCTTTCCACCTAGATTTATGCATGCAATCTAAATTTATGCAACTAACTTCATGCATGCTATCTTTCCACCTAGATTTATGCATGCAATAATTTAGTCAACATGATTTGTGTATTCTTTTCATAATTCTGCATGAAATTGAGTATCCACATTATTTTAGTTTGGTTTTATTTACATGAAACTAGGATTGTATACTATTTATATATGGGCATGGAATATGAGCTCCTTAAATTTGGGTTTGTGTTTTTGAACATGCAAAAAATGATATTTTCCAGATATGCATATAATTCATAGATCTCTTATATTCATGTAACTATTCAAAATAATTTTGCTAGATTTATTGTATGAATGCATATAACCTTATGAATCTATTAGATTTTATGCATGTATTTTTAAATCATAAATCTAATTTTCTACATGCATGCATGTAAATTTATAATTCCACTACACTTCCTGCATGCATGTAAATTTATAATTCCACTACACTTCCTGCATGCATGTAGATATAAGATATGATCTATCATATCCTTCTTAGAATATATTTACATCAACTTAACTGATTATTTTCCCTTATTTTATTATAAAAATAAATTCATATGTAATAATTTAAAAGTCAACTGACCTAAAAATTATGTGATCCTTTGTTGATAGTTTCAAAAAAAGTGCAACTATATTTTATCCTTCATATAGTCAATCTCAATTATTTTTCTCAAACATGTAGATTAATGCTTCAATAGGGATGTTAGGCACATGGGCATAAATTCTAGATTCCTCTTTATGAATAGCTATAGAAATTCAACCTAGTTTTCTCCATCTTCTACACTATTTTAGATCATCATTTTTTTCTTCCAAACTGCACCAATGTTTAAATCCTTTCGTATGGTGTTAGCATTTGTTATTTCCTATATAATGGTGTTAGTATGGTGTGGGGGGTTTTTGCATGAAATTAAAATTTCTAAAACTAATTATAGAAAAATAAACTCTAATCTATGTTGTAGAAAAATAAATTCTAATCTATTTTTAAGGAAAATAAATTCTAAAGAAACCATTAACTAAGTATCTCCTATCACAAAATTTGTAAAGATACATTCTCTCTCACTAGGAAATTGTTATCTACTACCACTAGATAATTCTCTTAAAAAAATTGAATCTCTTAATAATACCATGTCCTTAGTAATGATGCCAAAAATGATGAGTCATCATTTCATAATGTCAATTGAGGGATGGTGTCCAAGGTTGTATGCAATAGGATAAAGTGATCTCTAGCAACCATTATTTTCTACCACACTCCACACTTGCAAGAATTGAAAAGCACATTTGAAAGAAAGTAAATCACACCAAACTTTGCAAAAAATTAAATCACACTTGTAAAAATGAAAAAGCATACTTTCAAAAATTAAATCACACTTTCAAGAAAGTAAATCACACTTATGGAAAAATAAATTATTGAATTGAAAATAAATGATAAACATAGAAAACACCTATAGGTTCACAACAAACCTTATATAAAATAAATATTTACATGAAAAATAAATAATAAAAATTCAAAAGCATAATTACATAATAAATAAATAAAAATACATTTATCCATCTTCCTTAGAATGAGTGGCCAACTCATTCCTCAGAAGAGGATTTTAATCAAAACACTGGATTTATGTCATAAAGCTTCAAAATGTATTATTGATAACTAAGATTGATTATAATGGTGTGGGAGGTTGCATTTATAATCTCATGATTCCAACCAACTCCTTATTCAGGAATAACAATCATATATATTTTCCATCAAATATGGAGAGAAACATAACAACTTAGATATTCTAGTTTATCTCAATCTTCCACAAAATATGGAGAGAAGTTTTATTATTTATTTATAATATAAAATTAATCTTCATGAAATATGAAGAGAATTATTTATATAATAAAATTATACAATTATAAATTTAGATGCAATCTTGAGCTAGTCTGTAGATAGACCTACATGATCTGTAGATATGCCTATAGAGTCGAAACCTATAGAGTCCGTAGATTTCAGACCTATAGAGTCTATATATTTTAAACCTAAAAAGTCCATAGATTTTAGATTTGTAGAGTTAATATATTTTCTTTGAGTTTCATTATTTGAATTTTTGATGACTATGATGGCTCTCTTGACATTTGATGCTTTGAACTGGTCTTCAATCAATGAACTGTATAGATGTAGATCTACTAATCGAGTCTGTAGATATGAATTGAGTGAGTCCATAACTATATCTAGAGTGCATATATCTCATTTCAAAGCTGATATTTGGTTGGGTCTTCATGCTCAAGTCTAATATAGCTTATTATGGGTTGTATATACACATATTAACATATTTTTCTAAATATTTAGTAACAATAATCAACAAACAAGAAGACAATGATTTATAAAGAAATAACCAAGATATAGTTCTCTATTTCAATCTAAATAAATCATAATTTCATAAAATACACTTAAATCCACTTTTTATGCAAGAAAAAAGGATGTTATTTCATGGATATAATGATCTATTTTATGGTCTCATCATTCATCACATGTCACTTAGGTGTAACATGGGATGGTGCTTCGATGAAAAAATGTTGTAACACACATAATTGAATAAATAAATTATAATAAAGAGCATAAATTGAAATGACAGTATGAAATAACTAAAAGTATCATATACATACCTTAACTTACATTTATTAGTGAATGGTTGTCTATTGTAATTATATTTTTTATTATGGAGGGCACATAAACTGCTTTGGAGAAACCCTAATGATACAAAACTAAGAAAAAACCAAAAAATCATAAGGAAATTAAAATAAATTAACTTTGATTAACTAAATATCTCACTTGGATAATTGGTAATCTATGGTGATAAAATCTAAGTGAAAACCAAAATATCAAGGAAAAATAGATTAAATGAGATTAAATCAGGTAATCAAAAAGCCAAGGCTACTAAATTAATGAAAAACCCAAACAATTGTAGCTTAAGTAAGAAAATTAAAAAACCAAATCAAACCAAAAACACATGTAATTAAAATGACAAATCTAAAATTGAGGTAAAATAAGTAACAAATCATACTTAAACAAAAATTGAAAAAGAACATAAATTAAAACAACATTGATTAATGAGAAGTAATAATTAAAACTCACTTTAAAATGTACAAATTGAATAAAAATGGAATGTTTTTTTTTTTTTTAAAGAGTGATAAGTAATCTTATTATTTTTAAAACAAAACCAAGGAAATCCTATAAGTATAAGGCAATTATTTAAATAAGTAATGCATAGTCTCTCAAAGATACAACTTTTGTTCTTAATATGGATTAAACCAAAACAAACTTAACTTGAGCATGTTTTAAAAGAGATGAAGAATAGGTGGATATGAAATGAGTGGTGGGAGAAATTTATTTAATACCAAGGTATCAAATCTTTATCAAAATCAAGACACTCAAATCAATTTAGGAAGACAATAAGACTTTTGACATTAAGTATTCTAGAGAACTTGCCTTAGCCACACAAATTTGGGTTATCTAGTGAAGTATAAGTATCATCCAATAAATTTTATATGAATTAAATTAAAATGTACCTACCTTCCCATAATGTGCTCCTCATTCCTCAAGACTCCTTACAAATTCATCAATCTACTGTGAAAATTGGGTACTTGCATGAGAAAGTAGGCATCACTATAGATAATTTTGAGACCTCCTATCCAAGTCTATTGGCCTACCTCACCCTAATGGACATTGACATTATCATGAGCCCAACTATGGATTTTTATATTTGAATGGAATAGGATATGTTCTTGATACTTATATTTTGGTGTGATTTTAACTTTTGATTTTATAGATGCCATTTTATCGTTGCCTTTTATGTTTAAATGATTTGGATTTTAAAAATTTTATGTTTTTTTCTAATCCTCCTCTATATAGATTCAAAAACCAAACATGGGTGTTAAAATTACTATCAATAAAAAAAATTAAGCTTGATAACTAAAGAAGATAACTTAGAGAGCATGGTGTCTAAAACTCTTGTGATTGAATGTTAAATAATAATAATGTTATTTTGAAGCTGACATTGATGTGCTCAAAGTGGAATGAACATCAAGGAAAATGAGACTTCACATGAAACTATTGAGTTATCTCAAATCATAAAAAATATAAAAATGTGAAAAATGATACAATGATAGGTAAGCATGTTTTTATATCATAAGATATAATGTAATTGTAGGGAGACATGCAAAAATAATTTTGTTTAGAGTCATTACCCAAAAATAAAATAACTAAATTTGAGAGTATGAAAACATAATCCTTAAAACATTGCCTTAATATTTTAGGGAATACATTAGTTAATTATAGTTTAATAAACTTGAATTTTTTAATGAGGAAATCCTAGGCCTATCTGAGATCTTACACTATAACTCCTAAAAGAGAAACCAAATAGATGAAAAATATGAATACAAATAAAAGATTATTTTGTGAGGAAGGTTTGGTCCTATCAAATTTTTATATTGTAACTCACAAAGGATAAATTGAATAAGTGAAAATGTCTTTTAAAATGAAAAAATAATGATAAAAAATAGACATCAAGATTACACTCATAAATAAATGATATTCATGCAGATGGCCAGTGTATGCACAATCTTATGTTATAACTCATGAAATAAAATAAATATAGATAGACTTAAGGACCCATGATAGGAACTAAAAATACTAAGAGTAAATATATTTTACACATTGGGGGTAGTTTTATAAAACCTACAAGAGGTGTTAGTATTTATAAAATATGGAAATATGTAGAAAATATTTAAGCAAAATATTTCTTTAAATATTGAGCATTAGTAGGTTATTTGAAAATATGTCCTTAATTATTTTGTAATATATAAGTACTAGGGCCAATGACATCTTTGACAAGGTAAGGACCCCACCACATTTGGGTATACTTGCCTTCTTTGTCATGTGTATAATCTAGTTTGAGGACTAGGTCACCACTATTGAAATTTTAAACTTTGACTTTTTTGTTATGTTGTTTGATAATGTGAGATTTGTATCGGTCGTTATGTTATAAGGCAACCATACAATGTTCATATAATAAATATAGAGCATGGATATGGGCTTCATGTAATTCCTCATTAGGTATAGTACCATGAATAAAAATGTGTAGGGATGGTAGTTCAACTTATAAAGGTAAGACTGATTCAAAACCATATACTAATAAAAATGGTGTTTCCCAAATAATAGTACGTATGCTAGTGCAATAAGCTCAGATTCCAGGAGAAAAATTTAAATATAAATAAATACGAGATTATATAATAGTCTTTTGTAATAATTTATTTATAATTTTATTGGAATATTCATTGCATCGAGGGTGATAAGGTGTTGAGAACTTTTGCATAGTTTTTAATTTGACAAGTAGTTTTTTCATATCTTTATTTTATAAATTTCCACCATTGTCAAATATTATGATATAAGGAACTCCAAAATGACAAATTATTTGATTAAGAATAAATTTTTAAATGGTAATACTATTAACATTAAAAACATGCATGGATTCTACCCATTTAGTGAAATATTTAGTCATGATGATAATAAATGTTAGGGTGTGGAGCTAAAAGCTTCAACTATTGTAGACACGAAGAAACAGGAGGTTGCTGAAGATTCAAAAGTACCGACGTCGGCAGCATGACCGACGTCGATCATTACCAGTGCAGAAGGCAACTGGCATCGGTAGGAAGTCGGCCGACGTTAGTCGGCACCAGACAGACAGGGACCGACGTCAGTCGCCTGTGGCGGTTCCAAAACTGTTGTTGATGAATAGTCAGTTAAGTGAAGCGAGTGTTTGCATGTTTAGGGACTAATTATAGTCACGAGCTGCATGTCTAATTATTGTAATTAGAGTTCTATTTTTGTATGCATGGGTTTCTATTTAAAGACCCATGAGGCATGTATTGTAAATCAAGCAAGCAAGTAAAGCATTGAAGCATTGAAGCAAGGTCAAGGAGATCTACAGGTGTAAGGTCAAGGAGATCAGCTGAAGTATTCAAGGAGGGGATAACAACTCAGGTTGTTGAGTTGGTTGTGTTGAGCAAGAGAGAGAGGGAAGAAGGTCTTGAGGTGTGGCAAGCCTTTGAGGTGGAGGAAGAAGTGGCATCTTCCTTATTGTATTTTCTTCTAGTAGTATTTAATACAAGAGTGTGTATTGTCTCTCAAATTCTTTGTTGTCTCAAGTTTCTAGTTACTTAATCATTCTAGTATAATTCCGTGTTTAATTACTTATAAGAAAGTAATCAATTGTGCTTTCGTTGGATAAGGGGTTCCTAACAGTTGGTATCAGAGCTACAATTTGTAGGGAGTAGGTTATTGTTTGTTGATTACAGGTCATTCACAGGGTTTTTGATTGAGTGGGAGTTCAGCAATGGCAAAAGAAAGTAAGCTATGAATGGAGAAGTTTAACGGCAAGAATTATCAACATTGGAGGATGCAAATAGAGGATTATCTGTATCAGAAGGATTTGTACTTACCATTGGGTGGGGTTGCATGCAAGCCCATAGATATGAAGGATGAAGAATGGAGTGTTCTTGATCGGAAGGCTCTTGGTTCCATAAGGTTGAGCCTTGCATCATCTGTGATTTCCAACTTATCACAATGCAAGACAATGGAAGAGTTGATAAAATCTTTGGCAAATTTATATGAAAAGCCCTCGGCTTCTAATAAGGTATTTCTTATGAAGCAGTTATTTACTTTGCAAATGCAGGAAGGCAGATCGATACATACTCATCTTAGTGATTTCCATGGTTTGGTAAACTAGTTAGCTTCAGTCAATATTGTTTTTGATGATGAAGTAAAGGCTCTCTTGATTTTATGTTCTTTACCTGAAAGTTGGGATAGTTTGGTTATGGCAGTAAGTAATTCTGCATCTGCTTCTAAAATCTTAAAAGGTTGATGATGTTGTGAGTGTGATCTTGAATGAAGAAATACGTAGGAGAAGCACAGGTGAATCATCAAGGAATGCTCTAAGTACAGAAGCAGGGGAAGGCAAAGAGAGAAGGTAGAGCAAGGGAAATCAAGGTCGAAGGTGGGAAGGAGATCTGAGTCCAGAGGTGTTACCTATTGGTTTTGTGGAAAGAGAGGACACACAAAGAAGGAGTGTTGGTTGAGGGATAAAGAGAATCAACATGAAGGTAATGAAGAAGCAAAGGATGCAAATATTGTGGTATAGGATGCTCTCATACTTTCTTTGGATAGTCAGGTAGGATCTTGGGTTTTAGATTCTAGTTCTTCTTTTCATGCATCCCCAAACAGAGATTTCTTCCATGAGTATGAATAGGGAGACTTTGGAGTGCTTTATTTAGGGGATGGTATGCCTTGTCAAATAGTTGGCAAAGGGAAAGTACAGCTGAGATTGTAGATGGACAACACATGGGTGTTGAAGGAGGTCATGCATGTCCCAGTTTTGAAGTAGAGTTTGGTTTCTGTAGGAAGGTTGGGTGATAAGGGATGCACAATAACCCTCACAGTGGATTCTTGGAAGGTTACCAAGGGAGCACTTGTTTTAGAAAGAGGTAAGAAAGAGGTACTCTTTATCTATCTACTTGTATTACTGATTCTACTTCTGGTTTATCTACTTCAGCTGTAGATTTGAAGATGTGGCTTAATAGGCTTGGTCACATGAATAAGAAGGGAATGGACGTTCTTGATTCAAAATGTATGTGTTCAGATTCAGAAAGCATAGATAGAGTTCATTACAGGAAAAGGAAATTTGATGCTTTTGATAGGAACAAAGAAGTCTTGGTGTTTATAGAGGAGATGAAGGACAGAGATCAATCACAGGGGCTGAATAAATCTGAGCAAGGAAGTATGGATAGAGGTTTGATCCAAGATGAGCTTGAGGATGAAGATTTCATCACTTACAGGAACACACAGACACTGATGTTGGTCACTTTAGACTGACGTCGGTCAGGCAGATACCAACATCGGTCATGTATAGACCAGCAAGGTCGATAGAGTTGGGCAAGAGAAGTTCGACATCGGTCAGGCAGGAACTAATGTCGGCAGAGGGGACACCAGCATCAACCAGGGAAATGATGTCGGCAGTCAAGGTCAGTGCAGGGAACCGACATCGGTCAGGAGTAGATTGGGAGATGGCCGAGATCAGTCACTGGAATAGATGTTGGGTGGACAGCAAGCTGTCAAGGAGTCTCAAACACCCATATGGAGGTCAAAAAGGGTAAGTGAACCTCATATTCATTGTTCACCTTCTTTATATTGCTTACTGATGGTCAAGAACTAAGAAGATGTGAAGAAGCAATGTAGGTAAAATCCAGAAATAGTGGGAGCTTGGCATGGATGAGGAGTGTGAGTCCTTGGAGAAGAACCAAACAGGTATTTATTGGTGGAGTTGTCAGCTGGAAGAAAGCACTGGATGGGGGATGGATTCCCATGTTAGAGAAGAGAGTGGATGGACACGTGAGATAGAAGGCTATGGTATATGGTCTTGATTAGGCTATAGGATAATGGAGGTTTGACCATTGTATTTATCTTTACCAGGTTGGATAATATTAGCTACATTATCCTGTTACTGTATTGTGTTTCTTGTTGCAAGGTTTCATATACAGGGAGTTTTCTGAGCTAAGGGTAAAGTTGGTTCAGAAGTATGTCATGAAGAATTTGGGAGCAACAAAATTCTTTAGGAATAAGTGACAGGTATAGCATCACAGGTCTTGTGGTGGTTGGTCTTCAAGAGTGACGTTGAAGAGGGATACAGAGCCAAGGGAATAAAGTAGATGGTGTACAGGTACAGGTACAGTTGCAGTTGTTTATCTCTAAGTGAGATATTGTTAGGGTGTGGAGCTAAAAGCTTCAACTATTGCAGACACAAAGAAACAAGAGGTTGCTGAAGATCTAGAAGTATCGACATCGGCAGCATGACTGACGTCAGTCATTACCATTGCAAAAGGCAACAGGCATTGGCAGGAAGTCAGCCGACGTCGGTCAGCACCAGACAGACAGGGACCGACATTGGTCACCTATGTCGGTTCCAGAACTGCTATTGACGAATAGTCAGTTAAGTGAAGCGAGTGTTTGCATGTTTAGGGACTATTTATAGTCACGAGCTGCGTGTCTAATTATTGTAATTAGAGTTCTATTTTTGTATGCATGGGATTCTATTTAAATACCCATGAGGCATGTATTGTAAATCAAGCAAGCAAGTAAAACATTGAAGCATTAAAGCAAGGTCAAGGAGATCTACAGGTGTAAGGTCAAGGAGATCAGCTGAAGTATTCAAGGAGGGGATAACAACTCAAGTTGTTGAGTTGGTTGTGTTGAGCAAGAGAGAGAGGGAAGAAGGTCTTGAGGTGTGGCAAGCCTTTGAGGTGGAGGAAGAAGTGGCATCTTCCTTATTGTATTTTCTTCTAGTAGTATTTAATACAAGAGTGTGTATTGTCTCTCAAATTCTTTGTTGTCTCAAGTTTCTAGTTACTTAATCATTCTGGTATAATGTTGTGTTTAATTGCTTATAAGAAAGTAATCAATTGTGCTTCCGTTGGATAAGGGGTTCCTAATAATAAACACATGACCATCCTGTGACCTAGGTAATTTTCCAGTGATATATAATCCTCACATAGAGAATGGTCAAGGAGACTCCAAGGTTTGGAGTTTGGTTGAAGGAGATTGGATGAAATAATTATCAAGTTGACAAGGATTACACTTTTTAGTAAAATTAAGGTCATATTTTTCAAGAGTAGGCCAAAATTAGCTCATGTGTAGGATTTGTGGGTTGTAGTGTGGCCACTACAATTACCACCATATATTACCCCATGTTATTTTTCAAGGAGAGGAGTAACTTATTATGGTATTACACAATGTATTAAAGTTCCTTTTATGTTACAACAATAGAGAGTGTTGTATCGAAGTACATATGTTTATGTTTTTTTGTGAATATAAGTATTTGAATGAGAATCTACTTTTGTAGGGTAGTTATGATGATCAATGAATTGCATGATGTTTTTATATGATGATCTTTGTTATATAGTGACAGATTATATGTGACAAATTAGAGTATAATTTTTATTTTTAAAGGAATAAGGTGACTTCCTCATTTGGATAATAAATTAAGAATCATGGAGAATTTAATGAGGATGAAATAATAATGTTAATGAAGAAATATAATTAGATATAGCATTTTATTCTTGTGGGATAGATTTGATGGTGAAAGAGGTGAATTATTTAGCAAGTGTAGTGGCAATTTGATGATATATGATAAGGTTTTCACCTTTACATTGATAATTTCCACTAAATTGATGATAAGTGAGTTGTGAATCACCCAAAACATGTAAATATGGGATGTATAAGTCAATTGTGGCTTGCACGCCTAATATTAGAGCTTCATATTCAGCCATATTATTAGTGATGCTAAAAGTTAATCTAAATTATAAAGGTATGATTTTACCATTTGTGTTTGTTAAGATATAGCCTACCCTATCTCCTTGAAGGAATTTTTCACCATCGAAGTGAATTTTTGACATTTATTCATGAAAGGTAATTGTGACTTCTATTAATTATTCAATGATTGCTTTACATTTAGTGGTATAAAGAGGAGGATCAAGTTCATCATGGATATTTTCTTCTAGATCAGTTGTGAAATTATGGAATTAATCTTTGAGTGGATTGGCTTGGTTAATACTTTTGATATAAAATATCTCTTCATCAGGAATAATATCTTAAAGGTGATTAGTAGGTGGTAGGGAGGTAACAACAAGTTGATATGTGATGAGCTAACCTTTGATATATTTTTGTGTAACAATTTAGAGATCAAATTCCATCAATATGACCATCCATTTGTCGATTCTATCTCCAAGTAGGAAAGCTTTGGATAAGAAATGATAAAGTGGATCAGAATGGACAATGACATAAGTAGTTTAATATAGGATTAATGAATGATCATTTGAAGTTTGGAAAAGAGTAAAAGGATAAAGAAAGGATTCTTTCATTCTATCAAATACTTTTTGCATGAATCCAACCATTATAAATCATTACAATTTTTGAGAAGGGAATTAATGGAGTAGATATAGTAAGCCATTTATAAAAAAATGATGAATTTCCCTAAGTTTTCCAAGGTATGTTCATATATATAGAATGGAATGAGGAATAGTCATGTTGATAATATATTTTATTTAAGTTATATTGACATCAATGCCCTGATGGGAGACTAGAAAACTAATCGTTTATTAGAAGTAACAATGAGCACTATTTGAAGGGGTTAAGTCTAACTCTGTACTTAATGAGTCAATTGAATGTGGTGGATGAATAATGAAGGTGAGTATTGTAATGCTTATATTTGTAAATAAGATAATCTACATATGTTTTGATGATTTTTTGAATAATATCATGAAAGACATGGTTCATTGCACATTGATAGGTAGCTTTGGTGTTTTTGAGACAAAAATATATTTTAACATAACAATAGATTTCCCATTAAATGGTAAATATTAGTTTATATTGATCTTAAAGAGCTATGTGTATTTGGTTATATCATGAGAAACCCTCCATGATTGATAACATTTCACAACTAGTAGTGGAATCGATGATGGCATATATTGATAATGAGGGAAAATCATCTTTTCGACATGTTAAATATAGGTTGTGAAAGTCAATGCATATGTGAATAACCAAGGTTACTTGTTTATGAATAAGGATAATTTTGGAGACCCATTATAATTAATTTATAGGTTTAATTAATTTAGCATCCAATTTTTTGATGATTTCCTTATGACATAATGTAGAAATATCAAGAGACAATATTAGTTGCTTTTGTCTTATGGGTTTGGCATCATGATAAGTGAGTATATTATGAAAAATGATGATAGGATTAATTATAGTAATGTATTCATATGACCAATTGAAGGTTTCATGATATTTTTCAAATAAGAGGCTATAATTATCATTCTCTTTGGGAGTGAATCATTTAGATATGGTAATTGGTTGAGGACATGTAAGTGTAATTTATTCATTTTTTGTTGTTTCTTCAATAAGCATGTCATTTCAATCTTGGAAATGATCTAGGTGAGATAGAGGGAAGATATATGATTTTTGTAAGGGTCCACACTAGTAATGAAATTATTTAAACATGGAACCTTTTATTGAAAGTTGCCAAAATTATGGTGTTGGCGTGAAAGTTGAGGATTTCTAACATGGAGGAGATCTAAGATAAATTTATCATTAGGAAGCATTGGTAAATTTCCATAATATTTTACATGTACTTCAAGATCATTGATATGATTACTTTTGCTATCATATTTAGAATGTATTTATCTCACTTTAGTTGTTTTAGCATATAAGCTAATTTTGATTGGAATAATGGATAAAGATTTTGTATTAGTGAGATTAGGTTGAGGTAAATCAATAAGGTCTATAGTAATTATGTTATTTTATTCAATGGATGGGATTTCAAGTGATAATTAAGGAAGAGTTGTCTCAATCAATTTTGGTTGTATAGATTTAGATGGTGAAAACTTAGATTAATCAATACCATTGTAAGAATGGGAAATAATATTTATGGTTGGTAAAGTGGGTTGTATAGAAAGTTTAGAAGATGCCATAGTCAAGAATTTTTGAATTACCCATGGAGTGTGTAGTAATGGTGGATTATTAGAAGGTACATAATCTTTAGGTTCTAATTTAATATCAAATGAGATATGAATGCCACTAACATCATAGATGAAGGCATGTATTTTTACTAATGTCTTTGATAATATTTTACATATAAATCTCATGATTGGGCTTAGGCCATGATATAATTATCATCATAAGTATGAAAAATAGTACATGTATCAGTTTTCATAGGGAAATTAGTGGTGGAAATATCTATGTTTCTAAATTTGTCAGGAGACATAGATAAAGGATCATGAAATAGTTTTTCCACTCTATATTCATTACAACTAAAATCATCTTCCATGTAAGAGGTTTCATATGCATTGCATGGATGGGGGGTATCAATAGTATCATAAAGTAAGGGAATGGTATGGTCACACAAGAGTAGATAAGGAGGGAGACATTATGATATATAAGGAGGTAATCGATTATTATTAAAAGTATTTTGCAATTCATTTGGTTAATCATCATATAAATTGGAAAGAGTGACATGTAGGTTATAATGCATGTTAACAAATTTAGAGAGAGGTGGAGTATTGATATATTAAATAGTCAAAATATGATATTGAGGTTTAGAATTTGGTAGTTAAATTATCTATGGATTGGGATGAACTTCATATTTGTAGTTTTTACCATTATACATGAATTTGATATATTGACTACTTGAAGAATCAATGACATGTATACGATGTGTCCATGGGTATCCAACGATTGTGTTATAAGATAAAGGGAGATCAAGAACCATGAGGTTAGTTTGAATTGTCTTTGGTCCAATGGTAAGTGGGAACCAAATACAAATAAGTGGTCTTTGATTAGTTTTATCAAATCCTTGACACATGAGATGTGTTTGTTTAAGATTTTATTTGGTGTGTCCAATTTTTTGAAATAACCAAAGAGAGGTGACATTAATTATGGATACGTCATCTAATAAAACTTTTTGAATAAGATTATTATTGATCATAATTTCAATGAATATATGTGGATCACCTACTTGAAAAATAATCTCATCATTAATCATATCCTCTTCAATAAATTCTATAGATGGTTTTAAGGATGTGGAGATTGTTTCAATTGTGTGGACTTATATAAGTAAAGGATCAATAGAAGGCATTTTTGAATAATGATATTGGTTTTTTTATGTTTTTTTAATTGTTTCATAATTAATTTACAGTGATAAGGATAAGTTTGAACTAATTCCATAAAGGGAATTTTTCAAGGCATTGAATTAAGTTTTTCCCAAAAATTCCAATGTGATTTAGAATATGAAGTACCAGCCTAAGGCTTATGAGGTATTACATTTTTCATAGGTATAAGAGGGTTAGGTTGGAGCTATGGTTGTGGGGGTGTTCCATCATTTGGTTTAGAAGATGTGTGTATAGTAGTTGCAATATTTTAAGGTAATTATTCATTAGTAGAGTATTTTTTAAGTTTGGTGATAGGGTCCTTGTGAGAAAGTTTACATCTTTAGTTAACTTTTTGTTATGTTCAAATATTTAGAGTTGGTTTAATATTGGTCATAATCGACATTAATTGCATAAATATTATCATTTGAATGGTGTGTTAGAAGTACAAGAAGATTTTTGAGATTTTTAATGTATAGGTTTAGTAACCTATTTATTTTGAGAAGATTTAAGATAATCATGAAGACATAATTTGATCATAGACTCATGGTCAAATGTGTCACTTAACATGAAGAAAAATACAAATTTCATAAGCTTGTGACATGTTTCATGAGAATGACCAATGTCAACATGGAACCAACAAAATTTATTAGGGTCATACCATGATGGGGGGAACTATTATTGTAAAGGAAGTGTTTACATGGATATAATAACTTATTCATTTGTGGTACCATTAATGGTGGGTGGGAATCAATTTTATTATTTGTTTTGACTACTACTTTTGTTTGAGGATTAATACTTATGTGATGCCCAAAATTTCACCTAAATAAAACCCATAAAAGTGCTAACAATTTTTTAAAGACTACTAAGACTAAATCATTTAACTAGGCTAAGTCCATGCACCACTAAGTTTAATTAATCTTGATTTACTACTAAGGTTTCACTAAACAACCAGATAAATTAATTTCATATCAAAAACTTGATATTTTTAAAACTCTCACTTGACAATTAATAAGTGTTATTTTCAAATATTTTAAATTGATGTATTTTTATATTATTAATATCAATCAAGATAATTCTTAATTATGATTACATACATCACTTGGGCAAAAATTTAATTAATAAATTGGTTAGTTTAAGTTTGTTTCAATAAATTATTTAAATAGTCTTTGAATAATTATCATTCCCAACTATATAATTAAAAGACACCATATTAAACCCTAATGGAAAGGACAATTATTCCAAATTATAAAAGGTTCAACTATCCAAATTAAGTAAACAAATTTAAAAAAAAAAATTGTTAAAGTAGTCAATAAGTAATTAATTCAAATTTAAAATAAAATTCAAAAAGATTTTTTGTTCTACTTAAGTTATTCCCAAGTAATAAAATTACTAAAATTCATTTACAGATTATTATTTACTAATAGGAATTAAATAACACCCTTTAAAGGTAAATAAAAAAATTACTTAATTATTGGCCTAAGAGGGCTAAAATGTGAAAATAAACAAATAGATATACATTTCATCTTTAATTTAAATATTTAATTATTGACTTTTCTAACTCCAAAACAAAAATAATTAACTTACACTTAAATATAAAGGTTAAGTTGAAGCTAATCAATTAATTACATGTAAATACATCAAGATTAAAAAATAACTTAAAATCTAAATTTCAAAGTCAAATGACTTTTTACCACTTGCAAGTGACCCCACTTTCATGTGGAATAATAATTTGAGAGCCATTGGGTTGAACTAATCTAACCTCTATGATATAGGTATTATTTATAAATCCCTAGTTTTTTTAAGCTCAAATAATAGACTTTTACAATTCTAACTCTCTCTCTCTCTTTTTTAATTTGTAAGTTGCACATGTTGAAGGCAAGGAAGTTTAAGATGGAATTTTTTTTCCATCGTGACGATCTCATTTCTTATTGTGTGTGTGTGTGTGTGTGTGTGTGTGTGTGTGTGTGTGTGTGTGTGTGTGTGTGTGTGTGTGTGTGAGTGTGTCTATATATATGTATGTATATGTATACATATATATATGTATACATATACATACATATACATACATACATACATATATATATATATATATATATATATATATATATATATATATATATGTATACATATATATATATATATATATATATATATATATATATATATATATGTATGTATACATATATATATATATATACATAAGTATATATATATGTGTGTGTGTGTGTGTGTGTGTGTGTGTGTGTGTGTGTGTATGTGTGTGTGTGTGTGTGTATGCATGTATGTATGTATGTATGTATGTGTGTGTGTGTGTGTGTGTGTATATATATATAAAATAAACTTTTGTATGGTCGGTTGGTCCTAGGCCAACCCTCGACTTGTAATATTCCCAAATGGGATATTTAGGAAAAATGCATAAAAATGTAATACAAAAATAAGCATTTCATAAAACAACTATAAATATTGATTATATATGAAAATATTGAGTTACAATAACTCACATAAATTGATCACAACTCTGAAGCACAATCACAATCTTTGTATGAGATTTTCCTACTAAATCAAAGGGGTTGATCCTTTATTATAATAAAGTAATGGGTTTTTGTCCATTGATCTTAATCTTCATTGGGTTTTCATTTAAAGAAGGGGAAGAAAGAATGAACATTAGTTCAAACCTTATAAACGGGGTTACAAAATATAGTCTAAGAATGATTTACAATGGGAGTTAACTCTCATTAAATAGAAAATGAATGAGATAGAGAGAGGAAATTTCATGGGAAAGAAAGGAAATACACCCCCTTCAAGTGGGATTACTATTGATCTACAATGACAAGCTTGTCACCATGTGCAAGATTTGGCTTCTTAAATAGTGTATCTATATTCTACCTAGTCTCTAGGATAATAGGCAGTTATTTTTGGGACACACAATTAATCCATATACAAATAATCATATCAACAAGAAAAGCATTTGACATGTAGTTTGTGCATGCAAGTGCACACAAGGAGATGATTGTAAAGTTTGAAATAATGTTCATTCTTTTTTCCCCTTCTTTGGATGAAAAACCAATGAAGATTGAGATCAATGGATAAAAACCCATTGCTTTTTTAGATCAAAGGATGAAACCCCTTTGATTTAGTAGGACAATCTCACTTAGATATTGTGATTGTGATTCAGAGTTGTTATCATATTATGATCAATTTTATGCGAGTGTGCCATTTAATTCAACATTTTAACATAATCTATATTTTATAGGTGTGTTGTGTTTAGATGTATGTTTTTATATGAAATCACAAAATATCCCATTTGGGGATATTACACATCCTTTGACCTTGAAATTCATAGAGGGATGATAGCCATGGCTATACACCAAGGGGAGTGGGTAGCTAGTTAGCCAAACACCTGCCCCCCCCCCCCCCCCCCCCCCCCCCCCCCCCCCCGGCCCCAACTTCCATTAATGGAAGGGTTGGGGATTGCCCAACTACTACCCCCTTTCCCCTTTTTTGTGTTTTTTTCTTAATCTTTTTTTAAACAAATTATATCTATATATAATTTATATTTTATTTTGGTTTATATAAATATTTATACATTAAAGTGTATAGAATTAATGATAAATAATAATTTATTTATTATTATCATTGTTATTTTTTTAATATATATATATATATATACACACATACATAAACATTTATAAATATATATTTTTTGAAATTTTGGAAACTACAATTATATTTTAATTTTTTTATTTTCTATATTTGATTTATAAATTATGAAAAGAGGATGAAAAATTTGTTTACTCATTTATCTTTTTTTATTAGATAAGGTGAATAAGCATGCTTTATAGGGTTCTTGAAATCATTAGTTTAAATAAAAGTAGTTTAAGCAAAAGATAGTCAAAGAATGAAAGTAGTTCAAGACAGAAGGCCTTCAACCAAGTATAAAGTAATTAGAAACCCATAATCAAAAATTGACCAACAAGATTATTTTAATTATTTTTTACTTATATTTCAAGAAAAGAAGAAACTAGATATGGGTATGGTTGAAGAACCTATTTGGTTGTGCGCATGTTGAATTAAATGATTGTGAAGAGCTCCTCTTTGGCTTGGGAAGAATGCCCTAAAAATAAAACAACACTAAAGAAAATGGTTAGTTAGATAGATCGCTAGGTGGATTTCCTAGCACTAGCTAGATCCCAGAAGCAAGATCTTCCTTAGGGGCTATCAATCCAAACATTTTAAATAATTAAGTTTATAAAATAGAAGATAAAGTACTTGCATCAATAGTTAAAAGGTATTAAAATATAATACAAGAAATTCTTGATAAATAAATAAGTATGACTATTTATAGCAATAAATAGGTCAATACTAATACTAAATAAGTTAGATGTGCTTTAGAAAATAGGTTGGGGGTTTGTGAATAGGTAGATGAAAAGAAAGTTATATTTGGTTGAGGGTAGGTGGATGAAAATAACTTGCTATTATTTTCTACCATAGTGACCATCAGTGGCTGGTGTAACTATCAGTGACTAAGGTGATTGTCAAGAGTTGAGCAGGCCGTTGGTGGTTAGGATGACCATTGATAGTTACTATTTATTAGGTCTTGGGTTGATAAAATTTAGATTGATGGGTTTTTATAAGGTAATTTTGAGAGGTTAGTTTATGTTAGGATAATTATGAAATACAAATAAAGTAATTAAATAGTGGAAAACAAATATTTATCTTGTATAAGGTTGATCTAGTGAATGGTTGAGGTGGTTGACTCATTGGTGGAGTCTGGTGTGAATTCAATAGAGTAACAGTGCTTGGATATTTAGTAGAGGGGTAGTGGAAAGTTGGCTCTCTGACATGATGGTTAGATCTTTATATTATTGGAAGAAATGACCTACAAAAAAACTTTGGATGCCAAATCTCTTTAAGTCATGGATTTTTTTGATCCTTCTTCACTTCCTACTCCTCTGTTTTTATAGGCAAGAAAAGAGAGGTGAAACAAGATGTTAACAAGGGATATAACTTGTCTTATTTTAACTTTGACATTCATGGCCTCATACATGCATTAAACATTCTAATTATAAAAAATCAAGGTAGAGTTGAAGGGTCAGTTAATTTTGTTTAGATGGTGGAACCTGACCATCAGTGGTCAGGGTCACCTTTGATAGTTAGCATGACCATAGGTAGTTAAGGGTCTAGGTCAGGTTGAGTAAAAAATATGGTTTAAGTCAATCACTTAAATTGACTAGCATTAAGTAGGCTTGTTGGTCTAATGGTCTAGGTTGGGCCCAAGGGAGTTCTGAGGTGGTCCAGGGGAATTGTGACATTCAAAACTATAATGTACAAATTTTTGGTGTCTACATTTTACCCCTTTTTTATGTAGTTTGTATCAATGAGATGCAAAACCAAAATGGAGTATGGATCAAAGGTTTGATTGTCTCGAGCATAGGAGGAGGTATTCCCCCTTAAACTAGGAGTTGATGAGGTAAAATAGAATTAGCTATGGGTTTGATGAGTGGTGAAGGTGATGATGAAGGTGGATTCCATGAAGATGGGTGATAGATTGGGTATTTAAGTACAAACATGCACACATAGTGTGACAAAAGTATGATATTAAATATTTTGCATTGACTAGGCTACCATAGTTGGTAAAATTTAAGGTTAGTACTATAAAGGCAAGTGATAAGTGGAATTCATAACTACATTTAGGCATGGTGATTGTGAACACTTATAAACATAAGTCACCTATGTAAGTTATGTGTTTTTGTGGCTATTTGAGGTAGGAAGTGATCTCAATAAAAGCATAAATAGGTTAGGTGAAGTCACAAGTATCTAAGGTAAGAATTGATCTCAAGAAGAGACCAATTGGTTAGGTGTGCGTAAGGTAGCATAAGTTCAAAAATTGGTGAACATGGTAATTATTATCATTACAATTAAAAGGACTAGATAAAAGCCATCACAAAATGTGTGTTAGTTTAGGCCAAAATGGACCTGTTGATGCTTAAAATTGCACTGTTTCCAACACCAACATTGGAAGTTTAAGGAATGTGGGACTTGCAACCTGAAATGACTTCCATATTTTAAAGAAGTTGGCTCTTCTTTATCTCAAATGTATTGTGGGAAAAAGGGATAAAAATTAAATGAAATCACCAATGCAATGAAAGAAAATTTAACCATGGCGATGCACTTGAGTATGATTTGTTCCTTAATACTAAGCACAATGAAGCTATCTTTAGGATTCAATTACATTAAATAGAAAACAATGCATGATCAATGTAAAAGATGAAAACAAATAAAATCAAAGGCTCACAACTTAGATGATTTTGCAATAACACAAAAAATATCAGCAAAGGCATAGAACTCAGTCTTTTTATTAATTTTTAAGTCACATAAAAGGCACTGATACATGCATTGTTATACAAACTTTTTGAATTAAGAAAATAGAAAAAAGGCAAATGATATTACTAGCCACAGCAAAAAGTATCAAAAAAATTCTTGTAAATCTCTGATAAAAATCTATCTGTAGACTATTATCTCACTCTCCTTCTCCTTTCCTTCCATTTGAACCCATATTTATAGCATAGGACTAGCTCAAGATTGCCCGCATGATCAAATCCCAATGGTCTAATCAAACTAGAACTTAACTGGAAGTGTTTGACAAACGATATCTTTTAGATTTGAAATGGTTAGCCTCTCTGCAAGTTCATTGGCTGAAATAGATACACGTGGCATTTCCCACTATTAAATAGGTGAGGACACTTGGTAGCATCCACTAGTCTTAACAAGTGACACGTGGTGACTTCCACTTGTCTATAAAAGATTTAGACACCTTTGGAGAGTCCTACGAAAGATGACACATGGCGGCTTCTGCTGAGCTTTAAAAACACTATAGAAACATTTGGGACTCATTTAGATTCACATGGATGATGACACTTGGCACACTCCACTTACTTTAGTAACTCACCTGGGGCCCACCATAGTCCTTTCTCAATAATGAAACAAAAGGAAGAAATGGTAGATGTTGACACTTAGTGGTCTCCATAGATATTACAAGGGACGCATGGTGCTTTCCCCGTAACTTAGAGAAACATATTAAAACCTTCCATAGTTTTCACTTGGTGCCTTCCATGCACACTGAGAGAAGCTTATTGAAAGAAGATTTTGAAACTTATAAGAAACTGAAACATGGATACTGACACTTGTCATGCTCTGTGGGTATATAATAGGACACATGGCTCAATCCACATTACTTAGAGAAATTATAATGTGTCCTAGCTGATGACACTTGGAAGCTTCCACTCGACTCTGAGACTTAGATAAAACCTAGGTAAAACAAAAACCCATGCCCACGCTCTGTGTTAAAACCTTCACTGCCAAAATTGAAATGTGCAGGGACAAAACTAGAGCGCACAATTGAAACTCAAAACAAAATGTAGAGTATTTTAATCTACAGTTCTTACTAACCCTGAGGACTTTTGAGCCTACTCAAAAAAGAATCCAAAAAATATATATAAAAAATGTGGCAAAAATCACAAATTTTGTAAGGCCGTCTGATAAATAGACCATTCAGCATCAGATAGTCCCTATTTATTTTGCAAATCTTGGAAGGCTAACTCAAGGTTGATGATGTAGTTATGTGAAAAACTCTACAAAACATGAAATATAGTCTTCAATTGGAAATCAAGATAGGCCATGGGGATCAAGACATCTTCCACTTTTGGCACTGATGAAGCATCTGTTAAACCCTAGAAAATTGACTAATCATTTTGTCTGGCTAACAACAAAGGCTTAATCTCATCAACCATTAACATAGTGTTGCTATCAGGAAAAGGAGAGGGAAGACCCAATTGCACCAGATCTTCAATATGCTTCTTCATGTCTTTTACTCCCTCTTTTACCACATCTAGGAGCTCTTTACAATTAATTTCTGCAAATTTGCAACTAAGAAATTCATTCAGCCTTTTTGCATCAATCATTCTGTCACTAACCCCTATTGCTGATAACATTTCATTAGTTGTATCATATAGCTTTTTCAATAGCATTTAAGAATTAGACACTCTCAAAAAGATAGTGGACAAAGTGGCCTAGACTGAACTCTCCACCTTTTCACACAATTTCTGTGCATTTATCAAGAAAGTTAGAGAGGGTCTGAGCTGAGTAATCTGCTCAGAGATTATTTTCCATACTGATACACATAGCTCCTTGACCAAGTTTAGAAATCTTGCATTTTTTGGCTTACTAGCCAACTCAGGTGTCAATTGTTTTTTTATTTGTTGCTTAGCTTGAAGTTGGGCCTATATGGCGATGGTATTGTTTTTCTCATTTAGTAGCTTCTATTGGAACTAAGTGACCTGTTGTAGGTTTTCTTGGCATTTTTTTTGTAGTGTTGCCTTTTCCTACCTTGGGGCTGTCACTAAAGCTTTCTCTTGTGTTAGCTCTTCTTTCAAAGAAGCATTTAGGGCTTGAATATCCTAGTGAATCTGACAAGAAACAATATCTTACAACTATTTGTTGAGACTCTCTATTTCATCATTTTTTGTTTTGATTTCTATAGTTAGATTGCTACCATTTACTTTCTCTTGAGCTAGATTAGCCTCCATCTTCTACAACTTCTTTGATACTTTCATATAATCAGTAGCTACAGTAGAAGTGGTTTCATTTAGCAGCTCAACCCTATCCTATGGTCTGAAAAGTGACATATCCATAGCCACTACACTCATTATATAATCTTGAGGCTACATCTACTCATTTGGCTTGAATACATTAGGTGACAAATGAGTCATAGTTAGCTACTACTAGATTGGGTCAAATAGTGACCTCATGTGTGGTGTAGCTAGAGCTTTATTATCTTTCTTCCAATTTTTATCCATCTAGGCTTCCCTATCCTTCTTAGTAGTGTTTTCTTGAGCTTGGAAGGTAGAGGGAGAGGCAATATACCCACTCGCAAAAGGGTAACCCTATGGCAATCCATAGGGAATAGCCAAATGTTAGCTAGGGGGAATTTGGGGAGGTATTCTCTTTGGGATAGAGGGGAAAAAGGGAGACAATGATGTGGCCTGTGATGACATGGCCTGAGTAGTAATAAGTGGGGAAAATTGGGAAATTGGCACAATAGAGGTGGTAAGGGATAATATTTAGCCAGTTGGGATTGCCACCCTTACAGAAGAAGAAAAATATTGAGAAGAAGAAGGATAAATAACACATACTTGAGGAGCAATAGATGTACTCAGTGGTTGATGCTGTGAGGGCTCTACCTCCTCATCTAAATTAGGTTGAATTTTTAGCTTCTTAAGTTTCCTTGGCCTTTCTTCTTCTTAATGTGCTTCCTTCTCTTCAATGTTTACCACTGTTGCTAGTGGTGATTGCACAAAATTGGGAACCCCAAAGGTTGACACTGATGAAGAAGATCTGGGTGGTGAGGATACCGCATTATTTTGTTTTTTGATAGCGACTGTAGATGAGGTTTGTCTTGGGGCCTGCACTATATGAGTGGATTCTACTTCCCCCTCTAACTCTCCACCCTATGTCTATAGTTTGTTTGTATTAGGGCTAGAGATAAGAGATAGATTACATTCATCCCAGATTGTCTCTCATTTCTCATCTGAGTTTACATTACCAAAAGAGTGAGTTATCTCAAAAATCTCCTGCCTATACTTCCAATAGGCTTCTATTTTCTCAGGTTTCCATTATTTATTCTTCAACGCCCTTTTTAAAACAAAATTCATTCTAATTTTAGGGTCACAAACCTTTTTCTTAACATAAAAGGTCTCCCATCACTTGGCCCCCTGAAAGGGCAAATCTATCAATTCTACACACAAATCAGGAATATCTTCCTTAGGGTTTCTTCTATCTTCCCAAAAGGGATGGCCCTCATGCATAATTTTAGCATCAACCTTGTTATTATTGACCCATAAGGTTATGAAACTACTTTGGTCATATCTCCATTTATCTTTAATTATAAAGAAACCCAAGATAGCTAGCTTCCTTAGCAATAAGTGCTCAACATCTCTGACCTCTAAGGCCATGTTTTTCTTTACCCATGGACTATCATACATTTTATTTTTCTTCTTCCCAGTGCCATAGTCATTATCAACCATAGACACTTGTTAGGTGACCTCTAAGAATGCTAACCTAGGATTCAAAATTTTGGGTAGCAACACTAGTTCTCCTTTAAAACTATGGACCCTAATGATGGTATGACGAGATCCAAAAAATTAGTCACAGGGAATAGTGCAATTTGTCATGAGGGCTCTGACACTTGGAGTTAATCTATTTTCAACAAGCTTTGGGCTTAGGTGACAAAAGGTAGGGGCAACAAAAATCTCCCAAAATTTATATGGATCAGATGTTTTGGATAAGATATGTGTCCATATAGACATAGAAATGGTACTATTATGACCAAAACTTGGGTCATACATATTCATATGCATATATTGTGAAAAGATGCTAGAGTTTTGATATAATATGAGGTGAAATAGATAATAAGAATACTTGAAAACCCATTTAGATTTGAAGTGAGTGAGTTGGTCAACCTTTGAATAGGCAATCTGCTCTGAGAAGTCTAGTCGATACTCTTGAGACTTGTCTACAATTTTTAATCTAAAGAGAATGGCCATTTGCCAATCATGGACAGTTATGTCCTCCTTCATTCCAAAAATAAATGCCATCATGGATAGTGCCTCTTAACTGACCTGTGTAAATTATGCCTTTCCTATTGGTAAAATTGGTATAATGGTATCATCATCTCCTAATTACAATTCTGATTTGAGAAACCTCAATTGATTATTAATGTTTGCCCACATTTTTTGCATTTTGGGACTGGTGGGAAATGTGGCTATTTTTCATGATATAGGGCCAACATGTCCTTAATGGACTTTAGTGTAATTTGCACCATGAATTAACCCTACTATATGGTGTTTGAGGGTGCATGAAACAATTTTGTGCACATTTCAGCTAAGTCGAGGCACAGATTTACACCTAGGACAATGAATTATGCCAATGAAGAAGTCCATATCCTCATCCCAAATGTTTTGGATTATCTATCCTTGGCCTTCTAGATACATCTTTAGTGTGCCCCTTCTTGTAGAGCTTTGCCAGAATTTTGAAGGGTTGGGTCTGTGATTTTATCTGCAAAATCCTTCTCCTTTGCTGGGTCAATCACATAACCAACTTCAGGGACTCTAGTCCTTGGATAGGTCCTTAAGGGTTGTGCAGGGGCCAAAGCATATGATTTGCTAATGAGAAGCTTATCAATGGATTCATAAATCCCAAACCCCTATTGTGAAGACTATGCCTCCTCCATATCTATGTCTATACTGGGAATTAGTGAATTTATGTAACAAGTATGGAAGCTTTGTAATAGGGAAAGCACTTTTACTAAGTAGGTTTTGCTATGAATTGAAATCAGGTAATAGGAATTTTCCTAGTAGATGTAAGAATGGATGAGACACAGTTAAGCCTTAACTCTTGGTATTATGGTATTTAATGAAACATCAAGTATCATAAATAGCATTACAACTAAAAAATTGTTAGTAAATCTTATTAAATTTGCATGGGATAGTGTGTCAAACACGTCATAAAAGTGGCTACATAAAGGTATCTTAAGGAATTTTAGGGATTTTAGAGAGATTTAGTGAATGTGACAGTTTTAAAAAAAAATTAAAAGACTTTGAGCCATGGCCATGTGTTCATAGAACACTTATTAAAAGAAAGAGCAAGAAAAAAATGGTAAAATAGAGCAACAAGGAAAGGGAAACTATCTAACTATAATACATGGGAGATACTGCTTAAATGAAATGTTTTAGGTAGATCCCATTCACAAGAATCTCTTCAGGTTTACCCTCCATTATTTCAAGCTCAAATGAATTTTGCTATTTACATGTATGAATCTTATAGGGGCTAGTCCACAATGCCTCAAATTTATTATGTCGACCCAGCTTGGTAGCTCTCGCATCCCATTTCAAAACAACTGAGCCTACTTCAAAATGGGGGTTTGAAGTCTTCTTATCAAAGTAGTCTTTGATTATTTTTTGATGTTTCACTAATTATTCATGTGTCGTATCCCTCTTTTCTTGAACTTCCAAGAGCTCAACAAGTCTGACCTACATGGGGCCATTCTCCTCAATTTCAATCTATTTTAATAACTAGAGAGCAGGAATCTCCAAGCTCAGGGGCATTACAACAAGATTTCCATAGACCAATTCATATGGGGACATCTTTTTCACTTGTTTAGGCATAATTCTATTAGCCCACAGTGTTATATTAAGCACTTTATGCCACTCTTTGTGATGATCAGCCCTATTTACCTAATAAGTCTAATCGGGTTCTTGTTGGTTGATTCTACCAAACCATTACCCTAAGGGTAATAATTTGATGAATTTTTCAGATAGATTCCATAATTTAGTGCAAATTCAGATATTTTTTCCCCTAAAAATGCCTTAGCATTATCTAAAATTATGGTACGAGGAGGCCCAAAGTGAGTAGTGATATCCCCCAAAAAGTCTAGGATCACATTTTCTGTTGCTTTTTTGAGTAGCACTACCTCACTCCATATAGTAAAATAATTTTTGGTAGTTAGAATCCATTTGTGTCCCATAATCAACACTAGATTGATCATTCTAATGAATTCAAGACCCCATTGAGTAAAGGGTTCATCAACAATTATAGGACTAAGGGGCATTACTGCATTCCTTCTCTTCCCCACATAATACTGACAAGATTGGCACTCTTTGACCAGTTGATAACAATCTATAAATAAAGTGGGCCAAAAATAACCTACCTAACTTATCTTTATAGATGTGGTTCTTATATAAAAATGTCCACCTGAGACTCCATGGTGCGTTTCATGTAGTATTTTCTGAGCCTCATCTTTCTCTATGCTTCTTAAAAGTATGCCATCAGTATTTCTTCTAAAAAAAATTGGTCAATTAAAACAAAATGGATGCCTTGCTACCTATAGTATCTCCTCTTGTCTTGAGAGAGCTCTTTCAGGAAAATCCCATGTTTCATAAAATGGATTCTATTTTTGACCCAGGAGTTCTAATCAATTTCTTGTATCCTCAATACATTTTCCTTTTCTATTTCTTTAGTTATCATATTTTCCATATCTTGAGCCATGTATTGGCACAACCCCCTACCTATGACTAGCTTAGTGGGTCTAACCTCTACATCATACTCAAGGATTTTTGTTATCTAGTTTGCTCTTTTTTCAGTAATTTCACCTTCCATAATGTATTCTCTGACACTAAGATGAGCCACAAGTATCAGAATCTTATTTCCTGATACCATATGCCTAAATTTCTTGAGGGCTTTTACCATAGCATATGCCTATTTCTCCACAAAGTTGTATTTGGCTTCATACTCCCTAAGAGTCTTTGAGAAAAAGGCTATTGGGTGTTCTCCCTCTTATTGATCATCTTTCTATGTTAGGACAACAACAACACTGAACTCTCCTCCATAAACATACATTATAAAAGACTTAGAGAAGTCTAGGTTACTAAGTTCTGGGGCTATTGTAATTGATTTCTTGACCTCTTCAAAATCTTGTCTTCCGTCTATAGTCCACTTGAACACTAGGTCTTTCTTCAACAAGAGTGTCACTGGTCTCATTAGGCTTGCAAAGTCTAATATGAACTGTCTGACAAAATTAATCTTTCCCAAAAAGGACTGAATTGCCTTCTTATTTACTGGCAAGGACAAGTTCATTATGGATGTGACTCTCTCTAGATCTATAGAGACTCCTTATTTGGATACTATATGTCCCAGTAGTTTGCCTTGAGGTACTGCAAAGATACACTTCTTGGGATTCAGGGATATTCCAAACTCTTGAAACTTCTTAAAAATAGATTCCAAATGATCAAAATGATCAACAACATTTTTGGAAAAAATAGTGAGATCATTAAGATAAATCAGAATGATTTTATTTATGAGTTTTCAAATGATACATCCATTGCTCTTTAAAATGTGGCTCCAACATTTGATAGATCAAATGGCATCTTGGCATATGCAAACATTCCCCATTTGGTAGTAAATGCAGTCTTGTGTTGGTCTTCATCAGCCAACCAAATCTAGTTGTATCCAGAGAAACCATCTAGCAAGGAAAATCTCTTTGGTCTAGCCACAGTCTATAAAATTTGTTCCATAGAGGGTAGGGGATAGTGACCTTTTAGAGATGCTCTATTTAGGTCTCTAAAATCCACATAGAGCCTTATGTCACCATTATTTTTTTTGACTGGTACTATATTGGATACCTAGGTTGAGTATTTGATTAGAAAAATTATTTTAGATTCTAAGAGTTTCTACAACTCATCCACCATTAGAGGTTTAATCCTTAGATTCACTAGCATTTGCTTCTATCTGACTGGCTTAGATCCTTCAGTCAGTTCTGTGGTGTGCTGAATGATGTCTCTATTATAGTCATGAAGGTCTTCATAGGTCCAGGCTATTACTTTTTCATATCTTTCACACAAGTCAATTAGTCTTTCCCTTTCCTCTTGGGTTACGTAATTTCCAATCTTTAGTTTTCTCCCTTCACTCACTTGTATCTCAGAATAATCTACTTTATTTTCTTGAAACCTTTTCTTTTCTAGGCTTACATATCAAATAGGTTTTCTAAAGTAGTCAAGCCTTTGGGAAGCTTATTGGTCTTTAATTGAATAATTTGGTCTCCATATGCTTCTTAAATTTTGGGTTGTAATTGATTAGCAAATTCCCTTGACTATTGCAAAAATGAGAGTGCCTAAAAATCATTTTTAAAGACTTGCCAATTTTCATCATTGTCTGGGATAGTTGGCCTTACTATAACTTTGTCTAACACATTATTGACTAATAGATCAGTTGCTAGGTCAAGCTGTGAGCCAATCTGTGCCATACTATCTACTTTAGAATTTTGGGTTCTAAGAACTACTTTAATATTGAAAGCTTAAAAATCATCTATTAAGTCCCAAATTTTATGTCTATAGGATCTCATCCTTACATTTTTGGCTATTTCCTTTTCTCTGATTTGTTTCACCACTAGTTCTGAATCTCCTTTTCCTATCAGATTATTTACTCCCTTTTTCTTGGCTAACATGAGCCCATGTACTAAGGATTCATATTTAGAATCATTATTAGTATAGGAAAATTGGAAACAGATATCTCTTAAAAATTTCTCACCATTTGGAGCAATAAGGCAAATTCCTGCTCCAACACCATTTTTACTTCTAGCCCCATCAAAATTTAAGGTCCAAATTTTTGAGTCCTTTTCAGATTTTTGAGTCTTTATCATTTCTTCCCTTAAACATTTAGGATTTCATGGTCTTCATCAAATATGACATAAGATCCCAGACTAGTAGAGTCAGAATTTCCATATGGGTCACTTTGCATCATAGTTAACAACTGGTTATTTTCCTCCTCTTGGTCATGTTCAGTCTAGTCACCTATCTCTTCTACAAAGACCCTTTTTTCTTTATTTAGCATAGCATGCGCTACCTCTAATTTTTGGATTGGTTCATTGGTGATGTGATCCTTAGATAGTGACTCAGATAGTGTTTTCATTTTTGTACCATATTTGGTTCTTAGGATGAGGTGAGACCAATCAAGTGACATATAACCTCCTATCTTGGCTATGAAATCTTTGGATAAACATAGGCCAAACACAAGGGGTATATTTATGACTACCACATCCTGATTGACAATTATATTAGGGCAAGTATAAAATTACAATGGGATTTATTTAATTTTCCTTATTATTTGCACTAATTTCCCATCTAGCTACATAACTCCTCTAGTAAGTGGCTCATACTTTATTTTTAAATCATCTGATATTTGTTTAGGCATTACTATAGTACTGGCCACTGAGTCTATCATTACATTATGTAACAGTTTCTTTCCAACTATCAAAGTCAAATAGAAGGGTTCTGGTTTGGATTTGCTTACCTCTGGTGCATTATTCAAAAGGGTTATTGTCTATAGAGGAACTGTGTCTTTGAGCTTTTCCTTATTAGCAAGTCCTCCTTTGGTACCAGCATGTTTAGGCACTACTTGGCCCTGTAGAGCTTCTTTCAATAGTGTCTTTTACTTAGGAATAGCTAAAATGTCCCAAATTGACACATGTGTTGGGGTCCTCTTCAGCTGATCCACCACATTCACTGGTCTTAGTGTTTGGGTTCTTGGATAATAAGGTTACCTTAGTTTTTCTTGGACTTGTCCAAAAATTACTTGGTTCTACACTAGCTAAGGTATTTCTTGTCTAGCAGTTGTGTTTTGATGACCTTGAAATGGAGGAGTCCCCATAATTTTATTATTTATGACTTTAGGCCATTCCATCATCCTTCTCTTGGCTTTGGTGTAGTAATCTAATTGTACCAATGGCTTCTTGGAAGTAGAAGCTTCATTTAAGAATATTGACTCTTCATCTTCAACCCATGAAAACAAAGCATGCTCAGGGGCTATTTCTTCTTCTTGCTATAAGGACATCCCTTGCATTTGAGCCACCAGGACTAAATTTTTTATACTAAGGGATTGGTAGGGTTGAGTGTCAGAATTATTTGTAAATTGTCCATCCATTCTTCTTTACTCTGCTATCTTTTGCTATAGATTACCCCTAGGACAATCTCTAGGCATATGAGCATTATTACAAGGGAATAACTAGGCATTGGTTCCATATGGATAATTATTCTACCTTAGAACAATCTCCCTATTTAGATTAGGGGAACAGTCTGTGAGGGTGTAGGGACTATAACTAATTGGTTCAATAGTTGAGGGTTAGTTTGCCCTTGAGGACCCTAATATTGATTTCACTGTGGTGAAGGTCTATTTCCCTGGTAGCCTTGATATTGGGGTTTAGGATAAGGATTTTGCTATCTTTTTAGGTTAATTATCTCATTATAAAAGGTCATTAAGATGTTCTTGACATCATCCATCTCAGATGAATGGACAGGGACAACTACTTTAGCAAGTTGTTGAGGAAATGTATACATAGACATAGGTGGGTCTAGGGATTAGGGGCTTCTTGAGGAAAAGGTAAGGTAATCTATAAAAACATGGGCATGGGAGGCCTTGGGGGCAACTTTCCAGCATCTATTAATTTATTTTCAGCTTTGACTACATAGTCATAGGCTTCTGGTAGAGTCTGACCTCCAAGTGACTGAATCATTACTGATATATCTAAATTTAAGGCTTTAAGATAAAATACTATAGGCATACCTAGTAATGGTCTTGTTGTAGTAGGAATTCTTTCCCAAGTCTTTTGAAATCTTGAATTGAAATCAGTCATTACTTCTTGTGGTGCCCTTTTGATAGTAATCAATTGTTGCAACAAAGAAGATTTATCACCATTTTCTTCAAATCTTGCAGAGAAAGCATTTCCAAGTTGATCCCATGTAGATATTGTATTTGGGGTCAAAGATCTGTACTAGTCCAAAGCCTTCCCCTTAAAAGAAGCTACTAATAATCTTATAGCCACATTCTATTGTGTGATGACATGTATTACACAGACATCAAACACATCCTGTAGATGTTCTTTAGGTGTTTTGAAATCTTCCCCACTGAATTTGGGTAGAGCTTTTAGGGCATTCACTAGAATAAGATCCCAAATGGCTGGTGGTACTAAGAAAATTAGAGCACTGCCAGTGTTCCAATCTATATAATTCCTTAGGGTTATAGGTGTTCCCATGTTTGCTCTTGGTGTTGTTGTAAATTGATTGACCCTTCTTCTTGAATTAGTTATCAATGGTGGTAAAAGAATACTTGGTTTCATAGTAGATTGAGCTCTTGTTATTGGTCCACAACTTTGACTCCTTATATCTCTCTGGTTCATACAGTGTTGAGAGAAACTTTAAGAGATAGTCCCACCAGGCATGTGAAAAATTGTTGATGCTTAAAATTGTGTTGTTTCCAACACAAACATGGGAAGTTTTAGGAATGTGGGACTTGCGACCTGAAACAACCTCCAGATTTTAAAGAAGCTAGCTCTTCTTTATCTCAAATGTAGTATGGGAAAAAGGGATAAAAATTAAACAAAATCACCAATGCAATGAAAGAAAATTTAACTATGGTGATGCACTTGAGTATGATTCATTCCTTAATACTAAGCACAGTGAAGCTATCTTTCATGATCAAATCCCAATGGTCTAATCTAACTAGAACTTAACTGGAAGTGTAACAAAAGATATATTTTTGATCTAATATGGTTAGCCTCTCTGTAGTTCATTGGCTGAAACAGATACACATGGAATTTCCCACTATGAAATAGGTGAGGATACTTGGCAGCATCCGCTAATCTTACAAAGTGACATGTGGTGGCTTTCGCTTATCTATAGAAGCTTTATATACCTTTTGAGAGTCTTGCAGAAGATGACACATGGTGGCTTCTACTGAGCTTTAGAAACACTATAGAAACATTTGGGACTCATTTAGATTCACATGGATGATGACACTTGGTTCACTCTGCTTACTTCAATAACTCACCTGAGGCCCACCATAGTCCTTTCTCAATAATGAAACAAAAGGAAGAAATTGTGGATGTCAACACTTGGCAGTCTCTATAGATATTATAAGGGACATGCGGCACTTTCCATGCAACTTAGAGAAACATATTAAAACCTTCCATAGTTTCCACTTCGTGCCTTCCACATGCACTGAGAGAAGTTTATTGAAAGAATATTTTGAAACTTATAAGAAACTAAAATGCAGATGCCAACACTTGTCGTGCTCTATGAGTATACAATAGGATAGATGGCTCCATCCACATTACTTAGAGAAATTATAATGTGTCTCGGTTGATGACACTTGGTGGCTTCCACTCAACTCTGAGACTTAGATAAAACTTAGGCAAAATGAAAACCCACACCCACGCTCTATGTCAAAACCTTCACTTCCAAAACTAAAATGTGTAGGGACAAAACTAGAGTGCACAACTAAAACATGAAACAAAATGTAGATTATTTTACTCTACAGGACCAAAGGTGAGATGAGGATGTTGTCAAGTAGGTGAAGAAGGTAGTCTCTATGGGTGGGTGTGTGGTGAGATGTGCTAAAAACTTGTGGAAGAATGTTTTTTTGTGGAAAGGGACAACATTTCCCAACATCCTTACCATTGGTGTTTAGGAGGCCTAGGATCAATTATCGATGGTCAACCTGACCATTGACTATCAAGGTTCAAACCCTAAAAATTTAGAGGTCAAAATAAAAAAGTGAGTCATTTTGGACTTATTTGAACTTCTAAACTATTAAGCTCTATTTGTTTTTAATATTGGGTAAAGGTGTTGATAGTGATTGGTGAGAAGATGAGTGGTGGAGTTGTTGAGTTGTATTGATCGAGTGGATCAGAGAGGATGTAAGGTGGGCACAGATGTGGATGAAGGAGGGTAATAGGTCCTCAAATTCCTCCTTGATGATGGTCAAGGAATGAGGTAGGTGGTATCTTTAATTGATATATTAACATGGTTTGGTCATTGTTAGTGAATTTTAATTAGTTATTTGATGGGTAAATTATTGTTTAGGTAGGGTAGAGTAGATTTGACCTAGGCATTAGGGGTTGTATGTTGTTGGTAAAATGTTTAGGTGAATTTTCAAATAGGAAAGGATAGGTTAGGTTAGGGTGGGTTAGAGGATGGGTAGAGGGATAAATTATCAAAATTTTGATATTTGGTTGAGTTCTAGATAGGTAAGGTTTGGGGAGTTTTCCATATGTGGTCACACATAGTGATCGTCGATGGCCATCCTAACCATTGATGGTTGATGACAATAGATAAAAAGGTCACCTGACCATCAGTGGTTATCATGACCATTAGCAGTCAAGGTAAAAGGTAAAAAGGTCAAGTTGGAAGTTTATTCATTTTGATATTTTTGAATGGTTGGTTAGCTTACCAATACTAAGGATGGATACGTAGTGGTTTTTGAGTAGTGTTTAGGTAAGGATTGATAAGATTTAGCCTTGAAAATAAGATCATATAAGTGTTTGGCTTAAGATACAAGCTATAGGTATAGGTTGGAAGAGGTTAAGTTTGTAAGCAAAATAGTATAGGGAACTAAGTTACTTGTTAGCAAACATTTGTAGGCATAGGAGCATATTTAGATGTGTGATTAGGTGTCATATATCTTTGCAAAGATCCATCAGGGTATGATTATTACAAAATAGGTTCACATGGAGGATGTGGGCCATGAATCATTGAGGCATTATTAGCATGTGTCATGTGATATGGTGATGATTATAGCCCTCATCAAGAGATGGGATCTAGTCACGAACACCTTCTTACTACCCACTAGTGAGGTGATGATATTATCAAAGGATGTTGATAGGATCACTCAGTTAACCATATAGGGTGACCTAGTTTATCACATAGATCAAGAAGAGAGAGATTATTTCTTAGAGCTAATATATGTAGATGATCATGACTGAGTGAGGTGGCACATTGGAGGCTTAAGTGACACTATGTTATATCAAATGACAAGAGATGATATGAGGCTAATGACCATGACGATGATGGCATTCTCATGTTTTTTCATTCCTAAATTGAGTAGTAGGAGGTTCTCATTCTTACTACTGGGGGTATTGGTAGAGATGCTACTAGGTCACACAGTGTTTGGTTGGGTGTTTGTACTACTTGTGTAGATATACATGGAGTTGTGGGGATTTAAAGATCACATGAGGTATGGCATTAGCATTGGTTTTATTCTACACTATTGGGCCTATGAGCACATCTAAATGTTGAGGATGATGGGGTTGTCATGGGTGAGGTATGATCATATATATTTTTTGGTTAGTTTTATGAGGTGGAGAGCTCACTTTACTATTACAAGTGCAGGAGGAGGGGTGCATGATATTGATTGGTTTAGAGGTGTACTGGATGCCTTGGTTGTTATAAATGTTATCTATAGGCCCTATGTCAATCTTCTAGAGTGGTTTGAATATAGAAGACATACCTTATCCTTACAAAGTTATAGGTGGATCCTTGATAGGTGAGATGGAGAGGTAGATCTCATCCTATTTGATAAGGTATCAAGATAGTTTGGCTTGGTATAGGGTATCTTGGGCTCATTTCACAAATATAGGAGAGAGGATGAAGGGATCTTAATAATTGAGCCACATCCAGTATCGACTTTTCTAGATCATGAGTTTTTTTCATCATGGCCAACGATAGATGATGCAAGTTTTCTATATGGTTAACCTACATGGTACTAAGCTCTTCATGTGATGGCAAACTTTATTAGGGATGATGGTGGTAGGAAATTAATGGATGTTGGCCTAGCTAGGAGAGGTTAATGGTCATAGGTTTAGGGGGTTTCCCTAGATGCATAGGTAAGATTAGAACTAGCCATTGCATAGTCATAAGTTGTAGTATTATAGGGTCAATTGGCAACATTATAGGGTTAGGTGGTTACACTTATAGGTGAGAGGGACCAAGATAGAGATTTACTATCTTTGGTTACCTAAGAAAGAGACTCATTTAGACAAATAGGAGGAGGAGCCATAGCACCTTCAAGACTATTGAGTACTATCCCCATGGCTCGGTATTTATCCATAGTGGAGTAGCTATGCTACTATGAGGCCATAGTCTTGAGACATTATCTAAAATAAACCTAATGGAGAAAATATAGAGCTATTTGGTAGGTGGTGATAGCATGGTGATACCAAGTCATTAGGTTGCTTATGTAGGTGGACAATTAGGGACCTCAAGATGATATGCACTAGGAGGTAGCAGTGCCCTACGAAATAGTGGTGCCCTAGGGGCATAGTCATGATATATCTTATGATATATTGGATTTTATTGTATATCATTTTGATACTGACCTACAAGTTAATGTAGTGAGATGTACATTTTGAGAGAGAGACATGTATAATATTGTATAAATTATGATGTTATTGGTGACATATTCGTGATTTATAGATATGATCCTTGTTTATTGGTCATTATTTATGGTGTGCTTTGATGTGTATGATGTGATGTTTATATTGATCATTGATGATGTTATATTGATTATGGTTGAGTTATGGATATGGGTACTAATGTAGGCTTGCCTAGCTAGGCATGTGATGAGATGTATTTTATTTTAAGTTATTGATGTGATAATGATGTTCATGATAAATTTTCACGAGTATATGATTCCTTATTTATATTTGGACATGTGGTAAAAATTGTTGTTTACTTATTATTCATGGATATTGGATATGTTGATGATGATGATTTTACTTATGATACATGTTGATATGATGTTATATGGTTATGATTATGGGTATTTTGCTTAAGTTAAAACACATAAAGTAAGTTAAATAGCAACACTAGGTATGAGATAAAGAATATAATCAAGAGACAAATGTCTTAGTGAATATATCAACCAATTACAACAAGATAAGAAGAGGGTATGATGCTTCTTATTTGGCAAGGACTAATAAAAACTAAATTTATATTGGCTTAAGGAACATAAGACCTTTGAATTATTTGTATTAGTATTAATTACTTGGTTAAAAAGTGTCTTAATCACACAATGTCAAGTAAGCTCAAAATCCCTTGCTTATAGTGTAAAAAGGGGAGATGGATGAAAATGGAACCTTCTTGTGAGACTATCATGCCTCTTTTGGAGGTTACTAAAGAGTCATTATAAATAGGTCTATCTCATACAAAGTGTAGACTGATCAATATGAGAAGTCTACTCATGAGAGCCGATTTCATCTTTCAAAATTATTGTGCTTATGAAAGCCAATTGTGGCTTCAAAAATTATTTTGTTTTTGTTTTTTCTTGATAATTGGTCTTTTACTTACTTTTTTGTTACTTGGAGAGTTAGGGAATTTGATAAATGTAGGAAGCTTCCATTATATTGCTTTCTCTAACAAATTATTTACTCAGTCATCCTTTAAAAAACTGATCTAAATTTGTGTTATTTTCTTAATGCCTTTGATAGTTATCCTTCATGAGAGAAATCCACCTTACTTTGAGAAATTTTGAATATGTTTTCAATAGCTATCCTTTAAAGGAGTATTTTGTAAATGATAATAATGACCCATGATTGTTATTGGTTTTGATTTTGCTTTTTTGCTTAGTGTGGTTATTGTTTGACATAGACTTGCTTATATAGGCTTAAAGGCTCACCTTTATGAAATAAAAACTAAAAGCACAATAAGGTTGATTAGGTTTAAAGAGGTTTAGGTGATAATGACCATGGGAATCTATCATATGATGAGGGTTAGAAAGTACCATAAGAATCATGCCATGGATAGAGTTGTGGTACCCATTGTTCAATATGAGGCCATGATTGTGATGGACAATAACATGATTTAGTTTTAATTGATTTCCCCTAAAATAGGGATATGAATTTGGTTTAAAAGCAAGGTATGAGCTTAAGTTATACAAAAATGTGAGTTTGATCCTCTTTAACAAAAGAAAGAATGTATATGCAAAGCATTAAGGGGCTTAGGTTTTGGGTTACCTTCGAGAGAGGACAATCGATAAGATCATGATCCTTACTTGTGGGTTATGATATAAGGTCCAAGCCAATTAAAATAAAATTTTCCATGCTTTTTTTTCTCCATGTTGGTGAAATGTTGATTTTCCTTTAGGAAGAGGTATTTGATGTTGAATTCTCACACTCTAAGGTGTTCTTTATAAGCACATTTGATGTGCTCTTGATAGACATGAAGATGGGTAAGGAAAACTAAGTGAGTATCATCAAGTAGCTCAAGTTGGGTGAAATGGTGCTAATGATATCATCTTCAAAAATGAGATCTCAAAAAGATATGTGAAGATATGGTATTTTTACTTTGAGACGTAAGATATCCTTCAATCCAAACACAATAAAAAAAAGGTGTAGCACCCATAAGGCAAAGGGGATGTGTAAATGCCAATCCCAACTAGATGCATTGACCATATTAGTGAACATGTTGTTAAAATTTTTGTTAGAGGATTTAGCCTATCCATTTGCTTGAGGGAGATAGGGTGATGAAAAAATTAATTTAATACCGAATGCATCACAAAGACCCTGAACTTGTTTATTTTAAAAATATTTACCATTATTGGTGATAATTTTGTGAGGAACACCAAAGCGGTAGATGATGTGATGGTTGATAAATTCTATAACATTTTTTACTTTGGTTAAGACTAGGGGAATAAATTCTACCCATTTGGTAAAATATTCAGTCATAGTGATGATAGAATGGTGTCACTACAAAGAATGGGGGTTAATTTTACCAATAAGGTCTAGAATCCATTGTGATAAGGGATAAAAATTAGTGAAGATGTAAAGACTATGGCTAGGTGCATGACATAGATTGTCATGTTGTTGAAAATTAACACACTTTTTCATAAAATCATAACAATCTTAGTTAAGGGTAGTTTAGTAATAGCCAAGGTGAAGGATGCATTTATCCATGATGAAGCCACTAAAGTGTCACCATAGATCCCATAATGTATTTATTTAATAGCATGAGAGGCTTCATGACTATTTATGTAACAAAAGAGGAGATCATAAAGCAACATTTATAAAGCATTCCCCCCATAATGGTATAACATGAGGTAATCTAGATAAATGATCTTCAAGCATTTCTAGAAAGACCAAAAGGAATGATGGCAAGGTTGAGATAGTTAAAGGGCTATTGATACCAAAGATCAGGATGGGTCTCCTCTATATTGAATATGGTGGGAGAGTCTAGTTTGACATAAGAAGGCTAGGTAATTCTATGGATAATGACAAATATCTTAGATTCTAAGGGTGTAGATGGGATCTAAGAGGTGAGGGAAACCATGGTGTCAGGAAACTTGCTGGTAGACCTTGGGGTGGATTTGATATGGTAGTGTTCAAATTATGTTAAGATTTCATCAACTAGTTATTTGTATTGTTAAAAAACATCATTCTTACATTAGTAAGAGCCATTAATTTGATTTACCATAAGTTGGGAGTCACCCAAGATATGGATTATTTTTAATCCCAAGGCTAGCACAATTTGAAATCCTATGACTAGGGCCTTGTACTCAGCCATGCTGTTAGTACATTCAAAATATAGTTTGAAGAATAAAGGGAGGGGATCTCCATGAAGGGTGACAAGGATGATTCTAGCTCCCCCATGACATTAACACTTTGATCTATCAAATAACATGGTCACTTGATAGGTGAAGTTTTCCTAAGAAATGGTCGTGATGGACTCAATGGGAAACTCAAGAGGAGGAGGTTGGTTATCTACTAATGGTGCTTCAACCAATTGGTTGAAAATCACTTTCCATTTAATTTAATTTTGTTGAAGAAAATCAAGGTCAAACTTACCTAAAATCATGAGGCATTTGGTCATACATTAGTTTTGGTATGGCTTGGAGTGCATATACTTGAGTGGGTTAGTATTGGTTATAATGTAGGTCTTTTTGTTAAGAAGGTAGTGTAAAATTTTGGTGTCCATGAAGAATAAAGCTAAGAAAATTTTCTCAGTATGGGTATACCAATTTTCATACTCTAAAAGTGTGTGACTAATATAGTAGATGGCTTGCTCTTTGTGTTATTCATCCTAATGAGTAAACATTACCCCTATGGAGTGGTTGGTGGTAGTGATATAAAGGTAGAAAGGTTGATCATCCTTTGGAGGGATGAGGACATGTGGAGACAAAATCTACCTTTTGAGTGAATCAAAGGCCTTTTGATAGTCGTGGCTTCACTTGAAATATACATCCTTCTTCAAAAGGTGATGGAAGGGTTGGCATTGATCCAAGATCTAAGAGATAAAGTGATGAATGGATTGAAACTTTCCTTACAAACTATGGAGTTTCTTGAGGTTGATTGGAGGAAGCATCTTTAGGATTACTTTGATTTGGTAGGATCAACTTTGATTCCCTGAAGGGAAATGATAAATCCAAGGGGATTTATTGATAAGACCCAAAAAATGAACCTCTTGGGGTTAATGAAAAAATGGTAATCGATGATGTTCTCAAAGATAATCTTGAGAATAGCCAAATGAACCTTATGGTATTTAGATTTCCCAAGAATGTCATCTGCATAGTCCTTGATAATTTTATGGATAAGGTCATGGAAAATGTAGGTCATAGCACATTAGTAGGTTACACCAGCATTCTTTAGTCTGAAAGGCATGACTCTATTGTATAATTTCTCCCATGGGGTGATAAAGACAATTTTGTGCTAATCTTCAAGGGTAATTAGGATTTGATTGTAACCCAAGAAGCCATCTATGAGAGATAACATCTTGTGGCTAGCTGTAAGATCAACTAGTTGGTCAATACTTGGTAGAGAGAAGTCATCTTTTGGGAAATTAAGGTCGAGGTCATGACAGTCCACATAGATGTGTAGTACCCTTATGTCTTTGGTGATAGACATGATGTTTGTGACCTATTAGGGATAGTTAATGGGTTAAATGAAATTGATAGATAGGAGATGTTAAAGCTCTTCTTTGATGAAAAGGGATATACAAGGGTGTATTCATCAAAGTTTCTATTTAACAAGTTTGGCATCATGGTTGGTGACTATGTTATGGGTGGTAACAATGGGGTCAATTCTGGGAATGTTGATATAAGACCAAGCAATGTTTATGTTGTTGTCTTGGAGGAAAGAGAGGAAGTCTCAAAGTTCCTCAAAATTTAATGATTGGCCAATTTTGACAATATGAGGGTTATTTGGAGTGCCCAATTTGATATCCATGGTGTATTATTTCAACATGGTGGAGGTCTTAGGAGGAAGAGATTTGTGGATGGAAGAGTCTAGCACACCAAGGTAGGTGAGAATGTAATCATCAAACTAACACTAAATGGTATTAATGATAGGATAGTCATATCCTATCATCTTAGGATGGGTCAAAGGGATGGTGATTGTTGCCTCTTCCTTTAGATAAGTTAGGGGTTCAAGGTTGATCATGTTGATGAAAAAAAATTAGGTGGGATGATATCGTCATACGCACACTCAAATGGAGAAAAGTTTGGTGAGGAAGGGATGTCTTCCTTGACAGTGGTGATAACAGGTGGTTTGGTTTTATTCTTTTTAGGTAAAATGAAACTAAGGCCATGTTTCTCATGAAGCTTTATAGTTTCAATCGAAATCAACTTGTGTGGCCCATGCTCATATCATCCAAGACTAAATCCTTTCTAGGCACATCTATGGAGGTATGTCTTAGTAAAGTCCAGGTTGTCTAGATAGGAGAAGATATAGGTGAATGGTTGAGGAAAAAAGGAGGTGGTAGAAGCACCAAGTGGTTTTTCAATTCCCCCATAGATGAAATGGGTTTGATGGTTTGAAGTTTTTAGGGGAACAATGGCTCTAATGTTGGGGTCATAACCAGGTTTGTGGATGAGTTTCCCATACTTTTGGGGAGTAGGGAAAGCATCAAGGTGGAGGAGGTGATATTCCCTAAGTGAAAGATGTTAGAATGTGGATTTCAAGTGGTCTATTATGGGGATTTGATCTAAGGAGATTGATGAGCTAGTATATTCCTCATTTGTAGAAGAATACATGGATTAATCCTTCATGGTTAAGGCCTAGTCTTTAGTTGATGAGAGTGTGTTACATGGAGGTAGGAGGATGTTGTTGGGTCGATAAGTCATGTTGCATGAAGAAAAGAGACCTGGATCAATTTTTATAGTGACAACCTGACCTTTATGTTCAAATTTGATAAAATGATGAAGGTTAGAAAGTACACAACCTATGGAGTGGATCCAAGGTCATCCCAACAAGATGTACTAAAATTTACCTTACACTACATAGAAGAGCTCAGAGAGTGTTCAAGGTCTTAAACAGATATGAAGGATAATAGTTTATAAAGTAGTGGCCATGGTGTTGTTGAAGGATTGAAGGATTACCAATGTTTAGAACATGACATTATTTGGTAGTTTGTGTTGATCATAGGCATGAGAGGAGATGATATTAATATTGGCTCCCCCATCAATCATAACCCATTTAATGTAGGTTTAGTTGATATATGTAGTAATGAAAAGAGGAGGATTTAGGTCATCTATATGGATATAAGGTATTTTTTAATCCTTAAAGGTGATAAGGTTAGAAATTTGGAAAGTGCCAACAAAGGCTATAAGAGGTTGAGGGTCTTCAAGTTGGACCTCTATTGATTGAAATGCCTCTATCACCACTTGATGATGATGAGGTGAGGTAAAAATCAACTCATATAGGCTCATTTATTATAGGGTTTGGTGAAGTTGTTTAAGAACCACTCTTCTGATTAGTTTATAGGGTTTGGATTAAGAGTCACCCAAGCTAGATACTTTGGGTTTGGATGAAGGTGAAGGTGCTTGATTTTGACTTGGTTAGGAGGTGGAAGATGGGTATGTCTATGAGATGGAAACTTTAGCCTTCCCCATCTATTTTTTTCAATCATGTGATCACATGGATAATATGGATGGAGGGAAGAGTTAGGGTAGGATATTGGTTTAGTTTCTCATCACTCTAAAGTGAGAGTGGGAGAGTAGGTAGGCATTGGGTAGTGGTTGTTGGTTATTGGATTGGTATCAAGGTTGTGGGAGGTTCATATATTAATAGATCATCCTCATCATAAATTTTATGGATTATAGTTTAGATATCTTTTTAGTTCTTTGTGTCACACCCTAGTATCCTATGAAAGAAATACACTTGGTAGTCATTATACCAGACTAGGTTTGGACTAAGAGGGTTAAATGGTGTGATAGGAGGTAAGGTCAAGAAAGATTATTATAATAAACTTTATAAAATAATTGAGTAAAACTCAGGTAAAGGTGGAGAGTGTGAATCTAGTAATTTGACTCAAGAGAGAATTGTTAATATTGTGTTTGTTTCAAAATGAAAATAAAATGAAAGAAACACACTAACTAGTATAACATCTCTAGGCCTAAACACTAGGGAGAGCTTACTTAATAAAAATGAATAAAACAAACAACTAAAATGTAAAATAAACCTTATTTTACCTCCCTTGGATGCTCCAAAATGCTTGTTTTAGTGGCTTTCTCAGCTTGTGCTCATGAAGTCCTTGGCAATGGAAGCTTGGCTACCTCCATTTCTCCTTGGTGCCTTTGGCTTGTGGCTTGGCTTGGATTGGAATAAATTTGGCATGGTAACACTAATTGAAATGAATTTTGGAATCATTTTTTCAATATAAATTTGTATTATCAAGTCTTAAAATTCATGTGGTGAGGCCTCCTATTTATATATTTTTGAGAATGTCTAAAATCAACCTAAACCATCTATTCTGAGATTGAAATGTGTTGTTAAGGATTAATTAAATTTTTGTAATTATCCTATTAATTAAATTATAATAAAGGGTAATTAAGAGGCATGGAGGGCATCGTGGAAGGCATTGATGAGGCATGGAGGGCATGAATCTTGATATTTGTGGCATTTATGACCTAGTGATGTCATCTCAAGAAATGAGGTCAATTGATGATGCAAATATTCAATAGCCATTTCCAAAAATAATTATTTAACAAGTTTCCATGGAATCATTAATTATGCCTTGATTTGGATTAATTATCTCTTAATCATGATTAAGCACTTTGTGCACAAATTACTCAAATTGATCTAAATGCCTTGTTATTGGTCCAAAATTTGACTAGATTGGAATTGGAAGTCAATGTCAAATGAGTTGGAACTGTATTCCCATTTAGGATGCTACCAACAAAAAATAAAAAAGACATACATCTCATGTAAGAGATTTGATAAGAAAGAATGATCTAGAGCACCCAAGTGCAAAATTGGCATTTTGACTCAAAATGATCTAATCAAAGTTAGCTTGCCCATAAATTACATTGCCCCATTTAAGGATACCCTCACCAAAATTGGTATTTGAATATGTCAATTTCACATTATTTATCATGTTTTAGTTTTTTTAGGCCAAATTGTGCATTTTGGGTAGAAATTGGCTAAAATCCTGATTGGAGGTTATCGGTGGCTAGATTTAGGTGTCTACAATTTGACCCTATTTGGGAAGGCATTGCAAGCTAAAAGCACAGTAACATCTTATCAAAGAGTGAAAAGGTCCTATAAACCTATAATTACAATAATGAAAAACTAACTACATGATGCCCCCTCGAGGGAATGGTTGGCACAAGTAAGTCGACAAATGATCCCTTGAAAATAAAGAAGCAAAATGAGGGGACTAAAGAAAGGAAAGATGATGAGGTGAAAAAACAATGATATTTAAAAAGTATTCAAAGTCATTGAGAATGTAAGTGGGATGGTGTACAATGATTTTCCCAAAGGTGGTTATAAACATTGTACCCTAATAGTGGAAATGTGGTATGATAACACAATGATTTGCCCAAAGGTGGTTATAATCATTAAGAAGATGGAGCTTCCCTAGTTAGGATAGACAAACAATAAAATAATATGGCCCTATATGGGTAAAAAAAGGGAAATGGTGAAAATACAATGATTTGCCTAAAGGTGGTTATAATCATTAAGAAATTTAGGTGGGATGGTGTGCAATGATTTGCCTATAGGCAGTTATAATCATTGGACCCCGATTATGGAAAACATGATAAACCTAGGTGAGGATGATGATAACATAATATAGAGGGTAATGATGAATTAGAACAACCTACTAGTAGGGAGATGCTCATCTAAACTAATAAATGTTGAAATTATTTCATGGTTAATTACTCTATTTGGGATGGAATCAAGATGTTGGTGCCAAAGAGATGCTACCATTATTGAATAGACTTCTTGAAACTGAGGTTTGTTATAGCATGTGTCAGTAGGCATCATGGTATAATATCATGAGGACTTGGTTGTATTATGCATAAAGACTAACTCCCATAATCTAATACTCAATAGAAAATAATGCACCAATGATATAAACCATGATGACAATGTAAACATATGAATATGGATAGATTCAAGTATAAGTGTGGGCAAGGAATCACCTAATGAACACACATAAACTGAATCAAGGCAACAGTGCTGAAAGCAAACAAATAGACACACACAAAAAAAAATAAAGAAACAAATAAACACTCAAAATAAACCATATGAATAGTGACCCTAGAAAATAGGTGATAAATTTAACAAAAAAACAAAATGGGGGAAATAGAAGAAAAGGAAGGGGGTGACCGAGCTATCTCCATATGCACTAAGAAAGTGGACACTGCCTACATAGTTTTATGGATGTAATATCCAATAAAACACTTCATGTTAAATGTAGTTCTCCTAGGGAATGGGAATAATGTGATAATTAAGGAAAAAAAATACAATGGGTGTGATAGAAGAATAGGAATGGTCTTGAAAAATGGCAAGTGTGAGAGAGAAAAGGCCAAAAGGGATGGGGAAACTAAATAACAAGTGATGTGTTTGTAACTTAGTAAGTGTTCCTAGAATCCTTAAGACAAATAAGTGGTTAATGTTTATGTTATTTTCTAATGATTTTTTAAATTTTTTTGGAATTATTTTAGAGTGTCTCAACTCAATCAAGAATGATGGGACACTAAATGGTTCAAGCTCACAAAATGGTGAGAGCGTTTAAACTAAGGTTGCTCACAAAATAGTGAGAGCATTTAAACTTAGGTTGCTTGAAAAATGATGAGAGCATGGCTAAAAGGGTGACTGAGCTGACCTTAATAAGCATTGAGTATGTCCTACATATTCCTAGAGTAGTACCTCAAGTCACTGTAGTTCCACCCTTACAGTGGAAGAATTTGACTAGTGTAGCAGTCAATTCAAACAAAACAAGCACAGTTGGTAAAAAGGCATAGTATGACATAAGAAGTGGTAAGTTGGTATGTTAAGGATTAATATTTCCCCTAGTTTGACCATAAGTGGTATAACCAAGACATAATGGCATAGATAAATGATACCAATTTACCCAAAAGTAGTTATAATTAGAAGCAAGACCAATAGTATGAAAGGAATAACAAACGAAGGATGCAACTGCTAAAACTTTTACCATATTGTTCCAAAATATGATATTTGTCTAAAGTACTTGAACCAATTGATAAAACTGATTAGATACCTTGATGCTAAGAATATGTAACGAATGGGAAAAACTAAGGTCAAATGGAATAGGCTTTAGAACACACTGGGCCAATAGGTCAAAAGTGGAAAGTGGATATGGAAAAGAGGACAAATAAGGATCATATTTGTACAAAAAAGAATAGTGATAAAATGGCATAACTAAAATGGCCTTTACAGACAACACACCTTAGTGTTCAAGTATAGTACCATTTGAGATGAATAATATTCATCAACTCAAGAAGTTCATCTTTGTCTAGTGTGTCAAGCCTATATGCTCATAATCCATAATCTATAGTAATAATGAAAGGCCCTATCTAGTTTGGTTTGAATTTCCCTTTATGAGTATTCTCATCTGTGGTATTCTTTTGCTTTTTTTTAATAACAAGATCACTAAGTTCAAATGTTCATTACTTAACACATTAATTATAGTGGATTTTGAGTTGGTTCTGATATGCTTGAAGATTATTGAGTACAATTGTGCATTTATCATCAAATAGGTCTAGCTCTTACATGCGATCTAGTCAATAGTCATGATCATCCAAGACATGCTTGAAAGAGATACATAGTGAAGGCAATTCAATCTTAATAGGAAGGATGGCTTTAATACCATAAAAAAATGAGTATGGAGTGGCTCCTATGAGGTTATGATGATTGGTATGGTATGCCTAAAGGGTAAGGAATATCTACAAGTGCTAATCATAACTGGCATCATTAACAATCATTTTTAGAATATTGACAATGGTTTTGTTTGATGCCTCAGCTTGGCCATTACCTTAAGAGTAATATGCTATATAAAATTTTTGTGTGATGTTATATTCCATACATAGCTGGTATACATATTTATTCTTGAATGATCCTCTATTATTAAATATAATGTCAGAGGGGATACCATAGCAAAAAATAAGATGGTTAAAGATGATTTTGAAAATATGATTTCCAATCACATAAGTGAGAGATATAGCTTAAACCCACTTAGTAAAATATTCATTGGTGGTAAGGATATATTTATGGCTATAAATGAAGTGGGGTTGATCTTCCCAATGAGGTCAAGTCCCCATGTAGAAAATGGCCATGGTGTCAACATCAGTTTTAGATTTTTTATTGGGACATGAATTAGATTAGCATGCCATTGACATTTGTCACATTTTTTACATATGCAACAGCATCTACAACCATTGTGAGCCAATAATAACCAATATGTAAGAGCTTTTTGGATAAGACTAACCCACTAGAATGAGTGCCACATACTCCTTCATGATCTTCTCTTAACTCTAGTGTAGATTTTGTTGAAGTTAAACAATGAAATAGAGTTCCATCAAAACTATGATGGTAAGGGGTGGATTAAAATAAAGTAGAATGAGTAGAATGATGAATGAAGGATTTGGTTTGTTTTTTAGAGAGGTTAGGTGAGAGAATTTGGTCATGAAGGTAGTTTTAAATGTCTAAGTACTAGATAGAATTAGGACCAACAATATCACAAATCATTGCAGTGGTTAAAGGTTCATGAGCTGGTGCTGACAAATTCTTGATGAGGAACTGATACTCTCTAGATTTATCTATTTATCGAATCAGAGAGCTAATAATAGCCATGACATCTATAGTTTTATTACTATCCTTTGGTATGTGCTCAAACTAAATGTTGGCAATTTGTTGCTTAAGAGTGTCAACCATGGCTTTATATGGAACCAATTTGTCATCTTCGATCTAAAAATGATATGTGACCTAATTGATGATTAACTAAGAATCACCATAAAATTGGAGATGAGATATGTTCCAATGCACTACCTATAAAAGTCTTACAAAAAGTGTTTCATACTCAGCCATGTTGTTTGTATAAGAAAAGCTGATTTCAAATGATTTAGGGATTAGATCCCCCTATGGTGTAACAAAAAATAGGTTTGCCCCTAATCCATGTGTAGTAAATGAACCATAGAAATACATCTTCTAGGGCTGCTCCTCAAGGGGTGTGTCAATGATGGTCATTATGGATTCATCAATAAATTAAAATGTGAGTGGTTGTGTGTCTGTGAGAGGTGCTTCTGTAAGTTGATCTCTAAGAACTTGTCCCTTGATTGCCTTTTGATTGACATACTCTATGTCAAACTCACTAAGAATCATGATCCATTTAGCTAGTATACCTTGTAAAGCTATTTTAGATAGTATATACTTGAGCGGATCTACTTTTGAAATGACCATGGTCTTATTATTCAACATGTAATGGCATAGTTTCTAAGCTATGAAGACCATGGCCAAACAAGATTTTTCAATAGGTGCATAGCAATTTTTATATGTAATAAAGGTATGGCTTAGGTATTATACAACATTCTCTTTTTCATTATCATCATATTGAGCCAAGAGTTCCCCTAGAGCATGGTCGGTAGCTGATAGGTATAACAAAAATGGCTTTCTTGGCATAGGAGGTAATAAAATAGGTGGATTAATAAGATAGTTTTTGAGCTGTTGAAAAGATGTCTGGTAGTGATCATCCCAGTGAAATGCAACTCAATTTTTTAGAAGGTATGTAAATGAATGACACTTATCTGCTAACTGAGAGATGAAGCATTGAATTGACTAGGTTTTACCTTGTAAACTATGAAGTTACTTTAAATTGGTTGGTAGTGACATCTCGATTATAACACAGACTTTAACCAAATCAAATTCACTACCTTTATGAGACATGATGAAGCCAAGTAATTTTCCTGAAGCTACACTAAACATACATTTCTTTGGATTGAGATTGACTTTGTACTCCTGTAATCTTTTAAATATCTTACGCAACACTACTGGATGGTCACCCCTAGTTTTGGATTTTCCTAATATGTCATTAGCATAGTCTTCAAAAATATCATGCATCATATCATGGAATATGACAATCATGTCCCTTTGATATATATCTCTAACATTCTTAAGGCCAAACGACATTACTTGATAACAAAATATTCCCCATGAAGTGGTGAATGCTATTTTATGTTGGTCTTTTGATGTTATTCTAATCTGGTGGTATCCTAAAAATCCATCCATGAGTGAAATCATTGCATAAACTACTATGGAGTTGATGATCATGTCGATATTAGACAAGGGAAAATCATCTTTAGGATAAGCTTTGTTGATGTCTCAAAAATCAATAAATTTTTTGATTCCTTCAGGTTTTTCACTAATAGGTACCACATTAGAGATCCATTTTGAGTAGTTAATAGATCAAATACATCTTGATTCTAAGAATTTTTCTAACTCTTTATTTACCAATATAACAATGTGAGGATGCATATTACGAAGCTTTTGTTTTACCGATTTGGTGTTAGAATTAACCACAAGGTGGTGTAGAACTAAGGTGGGGTCTAAATGTGGCATGTTAAATAGGCCCATGCAAATATGTGTATAAATTTTCTCAATAAAGCTATAAAGACATCATTTTCCTCATTAGTGAGGAATGCACCTAATTTTATCCATTTTAGGTCTACTCGAGTCTCAATATTTACTAGTATTATATTTTTGATTAGAAGGGTCGAACCATCTTCTAGGATAATAGGCAATGAATTAAACTATTGGATTATGTCAGGGTCCTCTATTAGGACTTGCTCTTCAAATTCTCCTAGGCATGATGAATCTGAGTCCCCTAGTGGGAGATGTAGCCATGTGATAAAAATATTAAAAAATTCTTGAAGAATTTAGTCAAATACTTGTTGTTGCTCAAAGCTAAACTCTAATTCATGGGCAAGTTCATCATTGGTGGTCTCGTAGTCTAAATTTGAAAAATAATGAACACCCCCTTCTAATGGTGCCTAAAATAATTTTTCACCACTAGACTAGCCTTTATCTTTACTTTTTCCCTAGTTATAAAGCACCTCAAAGAGGTTTTCACTTTGGGAGCTCAATGTTTTACTTATTTATTTTTGGCTAAGGGTGTTTACTCACTCTCCAAAATAGGCTACAAGATTTAATGTAATTAAAAATCCTAATTTGTGATATCCCAACAGAATGTTGTCTCTAAGGCCTAAAAAGTCAGAGAATGCCTCATCATTCTAGAACTCATCAATCGACATACTATATTCTTGTTGGTCCCAATCTATCAGTTAGGGGTAATATAATGGCAATGGGTTGAGATGAATGGCTAGGGTAAGGGTACAAATGACATTGTTATCAAATAAGTTGGTTTTAGCTAGGTCATCAAAGGTGAGGCTATGATTGGAATCTACTTTGCTATCAACATCATCATCACTAGTCATTAGTGATAGAGTTTGAATAAGATATTTGGGGTCACCCCTAGGTGATTTAAATCTAAGTTCATAAGGTCTTTCATACTTAGTCATAAAAATTGACTTGATGGTTCCTTGCTGATTTGGTCTAAGGCCTCTTCCTTCATAATTGTGATGCTCCATGATCCTATTGGGAATAGGATACTTTGCACTTTTATAAAAATTAGCTTGGTTGTCATTACATAACCATGATTCATCCCCTTCAAGAGGGTTGGATTCTAGGCCATATGTTGGTATAAATGTGGCAGGTCCCTTATCTTTATTTTTTTGTTGCCAATGCATATGTGGAATGACTTTAGGTCACCCAAAGGTTTTCAGATTTTGAGGAAGATTGGAAATATGAAATGTATCATGGGTCACATACTCTCTCAGTCCATTATCTAAAATGTTTAAATGATTAGAAGCTTTAGGAGGTGGCATGTGGGAAAGGGAATCTAATGTTTTAGGATCTATGCAATTATCTGATGAAGGATCAATAAGTATAGCCTTTTCTTTATCCTACTTAGAACTTGGATTCATGTCGTACTGATAATTATAGCTTTAAAATTTGGCCTCAAGATGTTTATAGTGTTCATATGGGTGTAAATCTCCTAGAATATTCACTTCCATCCCTGAGTGGGAAAACTTGATACATTGGTGCAGCATTGATAGGACTACATGAATATCATGCAACCAAGGCCTGTCTAGAAGCATATTATATGATAACTCAAGATCAATCACATGGAAAAGTGTATCATGGGTCAAAGGCCTAATGATAACTGGAAAACTAATGGTTCCTTATGATTCTTTTTCCTTGTTATCATAGGATTTGATGGTTATTATTTCTGGATGAAGATCTACCATTGTGTACTTAAGAATCTTGATGAGCTTTAGAGACATTATGTTAATGTTGTCTATAAGGACACATTTCAATTTTTGAAACTTTATATAAACTTATATGTACAATGAGTTATTATGGAGTGAGCCAAGGGAAGACATATTGCTTTGGTTGAATGTGACGTGTTGGGTTGGAGCTAGGTGTCCAACCAAAGCTTGAAATTTATCAGGGAATATGTCACTATAAATAGTGGATTAGGTCAAAAACTCATTCAAGATGTTTTTGTGGATTACTGACATTCATAACAAATCTAAAATATAAATTTGTTTTGGTGTCTTCTGTAATTGTTCCACAATATCAAACTTCTTCTCTTGGTCAAGAGTGAATGGTTTATTTTGAGGTTGAATAGTTGGTTGGATGATAGGCAAAGTGGTGGATGGTTGTGGGCCTGTGATAGCAATATTTAACATTAAAATTGTGATTGCATAATTAGGGTTAAATACTAGACCATTATTACTAGCCAATGTTGGGAATGGTGTGGGACCAGATAAGACAAGTCTCAATTGTTGGTGCACTTGTATGTGGTCACGTGGCAATGATAGGTTGTTGATATAAGGTCCAAATAGGGAATTCCTTATTTATTAGTTTGATTGTATGCACTCCCAAGTCAAAGAAGGATTATCCATGTAATTTGGTTAAATGTTGTTGTTTAGCAATGGTCTAGGTTGATTAGTGCTTGGTTTAGGATTAATGGAGATGGTAGTAACACTACCCCCTATAATATGACCTACAACCCTGTTGTAGTCATGTGTAACTGCATGGTAGATTTATTGGTTGTTCCCATTATGACCTTGGTTTTGTCTATTTTTCTATCATTGTGGGTTTTGCTACTGATTTTGTTAATTCTACTAATTTGGCCTTTGATTTTGATACTATTGATTTTACTGCTACACTGGTTATTGTTGTTACTAATCATTTTACTACTGCTAATTATTATTTTAGGTAAAGGGGTTTTAATAAATCCCAAGAGTTTGATTGGAAGTGTAATTACCATTATCAAATGTTATCTCCCCATTCTCCAACATATTCTTAATTAAATAATTGATTTAGACATATCTTCATAGATTATGTCTATTGACCCTATGATAGTCATAGAATTCATTTTCACAGTACCAATCAAGATAAGGAATGCCTTATGGATAATGATTTGGTATAGGCTAAATAATCATATTACTAGTAGCAAACTTGCAAAATATAGACTCAATAAGTTTTCGTAGGTCACTAAATACATGACATGCAGGCACAAGTTTCCTAGGAAGAGGGGTTTATAATGGTAAAGGCTACTGTATTTATTGTGCAGGTCTTGGTTGTTGTGATTTTGGCATTGGTTGGAGTGGTTTATAGGTAGGAGTAAGCTAAAAAGGTGGTGCAGATGATTTTTGCATCATTTGGACATGATGGGATTCAGTTTCTACATTTCCCACAACATTCCTATTACGGTTGAATTGCTTTGGTATTTCTTGGTTATTGGCATGTATCAATTGTGATGCTTGCATTTAAATGAGATGTTGATGTTGTCTATTTCCCTAATTGGTACCTTTATTTTGATTAATTGAATTAAGCTTGATGACTCCTTTATTTATGAGCGCTCACTCGATCAACAAACCTTTATCAATGATCTCTTTAAGAGCATGTGCATATTTTAGTTCCAGATGATAAGCTATCTCACTATGCAAATTTTTGGTAAACATAGTGGCTAATTATTTATCTAGTAAACTATGGGTGAAATAGATTGCAAGGGCTCTCCATCACTGTAGATTACTTTAAAAACTCTCACCATCTTTTTGTTTTGCTTGCGTTAAGTCCACTAATGAAATCTCATGCTTGCAATTATAGGAAAAGTGTTGCATAAACTTATCAGAAAGATCATCAAAATATGTTACTAAATTTTTGGGTAACTTTAAAAACCAATCTAAGGCTTATCCAACCAAGCTCCTTGGAAACAATAACAAAAGGTATATGTCTCTATATGCCACTGGTTGACATGTGACAAAGAATTTGGTCAAATGACCCTTAGGGTCACCTTTTCTTTTGTATTTGTCAAATTTTATTGGTTCGTATCTTGGAGGAAATGGTATCTAAAAATACTCCATGTTGAATGGATAGGAACACACATCATCCAATTTGAAATTTTTATTATATTTCCCAGCCTGAATGGTAGCAATTGTATCCTTCATCTATTGTAATTCTTGGGATAGGAAACTAGAAAGAACATTAGTTTGAGGAAGAATATTGGTTTGGGTAGATGGTTAGGAGGTCACAAGTGGGACACTTTTAATATGGTATGATGGAGATACATATTGAGGTATATTGGTTTGGTTGGGGACTAGGAATATGCATACATAAATTAGGATATACTTGAAATTACACATTTGGTTGTGTGATATTCTGGTTTGGGTTGGTGATAGAGGTTTGACTTAGAAGATTTTTTGGTTGGGATAGAGGTATATAACTATATTGTGCCTATTATGGTTGAAAAGGGACATGTTATCGACTAATCAAACCTTGTTATTGAGTGGGAACTTGTGGAATAAGACCCTATCTTTGAATTTATGGTACATTTTAAACTAATGATTATCTAGTAGGTACTTGAGAAACATGGGGACCTCCTTATTGTATTAATCCCTATGGGGAAGTGAAAACATGTTATAGATTTAGCATCTATCACTGACCAATATTTGCATGTTATTGACAAGTCATTACTTGGTTTTAGATTGGCATGTTAGTCTATGGCTGAAGAGGTATGTTTATCATTACCTAGTGAGATGTAACATTAGTTACCCTTAACTGAGGTGGTAATGTATTTGTTCTCTATTTTATTAATACACTAGATTGTGCTTGTTGCTATGGAATACTACTCATTACTTATTAAGGAAGAGTAGGATTCATCACATTATATCATTGAGGTGTGACATTGGTTGTTGTTTGATTACCTAATCTTATAGGTTGCATACTTGAGGAAGCAACCAATTGAAGTTGAAATGTATAAACTCCTATTCCCTAGTATGATGATCTACTCATGGGATTAACTATAGGCACATGTTGTTGGATAGTTATTTTCACGTTAGTACCACTTTGATCAAGATTGGACATTATTTGCACATTATCCACTACATTTGGCTCACTATTCTATGTAAAGGCTGAAGACACTTCTTTAATAATGATCATATGCATCAAGTTATCTATCAAATCAGATTTTAAGAATGGTTCAAAACTTGGATTCTCTTGTCCAGTTAACTCTATCAACACTCCCATTAAACGAACTAGGTTAATAAGAATCTTACTCACCATGTTCATTTGATTGTAATTACGTGCTAGATTTAGGTAGGTTTGATATACTATCTACATTTGGTTAAAGTGGTCTTCCATGATGTTTTTACCCTGATTAGATATATTAAGGTCTTGATACGTTGTTTGGATTAGAGCCATAGGATTTCTAAAAGAATCCTATTGATCATAAATGATATTTTGGGGAACTCTTACTAGACTTGGTAGATTTTCATGAGGGAGATATACTAGAAACTTAGCCCCTACCTCTATGGCTCTAGCAAAAATCTCATATTTGTTCTCTAACAAATGTCACTAAAATAAAAATGGATCATACGTGGAAGTCATATTAGTAGAATATGACTGTTGAAGAACTGACTCATTTACTATGGGTATTGTAGCTAGGTATTATGTGGTTTGTTTTTAGTCTTGTTTTGAATAGGGTGTTGTGTTAACCAAATGGTTAGCCAATAGATCTTGGCTTTGTGCCCATAATTGAGTATTATAAGAGGGATAAGAATCTATCTCATAAGGAATATTATCCACGTAGGGGTCTTGCACTATTTATTCCTATGCCACCACATTACTAATCCCTAGATTTTACATGAGTCCACTATGAGTGTAGGAATACATGTTTCAATCCGTAGTCAATGCTTTATGATAAAAGGTCAAAGAGTTATACAAACTCTAAAAATAATAAAATCCAAAATAGATGATGTTCCAACTTAGTCTATATTCATCAAAAGGATCAAAAGGTATATGAAAATATTTTTGAGGAAAAAATTTAGCATGAAGTACCTAATGTTTCACTATTCACATAAAGATAAGCAAGTAAATGGACTGAAAATTAAAATGCCAAACTCTAAGGTTGAAGTGTTTCAAATCAATCTAATCTATAAATTTAAAAGTTACTAGGTCTTTTGGCCAAACATGACATCAAAATCTAGGCTCAAACAAGGCATACGCTAGGACTCTTCACCAAATGATGTCAAAATCTAGACTTTGAAATAGATGAAAGTTTTAATCTAATGGATTTGAAACACTTATAACAAACACTAGGCATTTGATTCTTGGACATGAACTTGATCAACTAGGTATAAGGTATGAAATAAAAGGTACTTTAGAGATAGTTTATTTTCTCATAAATAATGGTATAAAACTTTGTTCTTTTGATAAATAAGCTAGACAAAATTTAATAGTATAATTGCGCTAGACAAAAGATCATAAAAGTACACTTGGATTGGTCTGAAAAATGTAGGAACAAATTTCAACTCTATGAAAGAGGATCTATGAAATAATATTTTAAATTTTTTGGGTAGTGTAATGATGCTACACTACCCCAAAGGTGTGAAAAAAAAATTGTTTCAAAAAATCTCTAAGTTAAAGATAATTTCCCATAATTTTGATAGCATAGCACTACTTTTATTGACTCAAAATGTTGTGGTGCATAGACTCAAAGTGCAAGTGTTTATCACATAATTTATTAAGTATATCAAGTGATGACAATGATTATGAGTCTTAAATGACCTTAAACCCAAATTGGAAATTAATCCTAAGTTCCCTCAAGTTTAGTGCAAGTGGTAAACCCACTTAACACATCAACCCTATGAACTTATAAAAGTGCAATTCCAAGTTTAGATTATAAGTGAAGGACTTAAAACAACTTTGGTAAAGGTATAGACTCAATTGGGTAGCATAAATATGCCAAAGTGGATTATATGACTCCTAATATTTTGATAAACTTTGAACAAGGTGAATTGATGTTTTCACATGGGCATCATAACACCTCTTTGTTCAAAGGAAAATTGGGACTATGTGTTTGGTTTGAATTGTTTGTTTACACCAAGTTTTTACTTCAAACAAGACTTTAACCTATGACAAGACCAAATAATTAATCTCTCTTGAATCCTAAATTGACAAGGTTGGTTGGTATTATTGGAATCTATCAATATACATCATTTGAGAGGATTTTAAGTGTTCATCCAAAATTAAATGTGTATTATATAGTAGGGTTTTTACACCCCCCCCCAATCTAAAATGACACTACTATGACATGGACCTTGGGATGTACCTTAAACCAATAATACTTCCATGGTAAGTGTGGATTTGTCTAAGATCTAACAAGTTTTCAAACACTCTAGGGGAATCAATTGCATAATGACTTTCATGCCAAACAATGCAAAATAAAAGCATAGATTTTGGGTATGTATCACTTGGCTTGTTGCAAAAAGGTCTAGTCCTTTTTATGACCACTACATCTTATTTTTTTCTTAGTGTAGTATGATGTCCAAATGCAGATAAATCCCATGTGCAACTCCAAAGGAGTAAGTGAAGTCAATGCCAAAAGATGAAACCCCAGGTCAAAGCTTCCCTAAAAAACTCATAGAAGGTAATGACATCCCACTTGCAATCCAAGATGTAATGAAATGAAATAAATAAAAATAAATAATTATGGTTATTTTCAAGGTCACTTAAAATTTGATGAGTTTTTGGGGAGTGATTTATATGACATTCTTTCTAAGCCTTGGACAAGGCTTTTTGCAATAGGAATGGCACTTTTGATTCCAAGGGTTCCCTAAAGGGGACAAATGGAAGAGAATACATGTTGCATCCCTATTTTTTCCAAGAAAAATATAATTTAAATAACTATTAAAAACAAAAATGACAAGTGTGTTCAATTTTAAGCCCAAATGAAAGATTTGGTGGTGTTCATTTGACCCTTTGGTCTTAAGATTGTGAAATTTAAAAACTAATGCTAAAAACTTACTTAAGCACCAAAATAATGTTTCTAATTCATTTTAAGCATGAAAAAGGTGATCTAAACATATTTTGAAGAAATTTCAAGCTTGGTCTTGTAACAAAAATGTTAGCATGCCCTTTAGCCTTGAAGCTCTTTTGGGTTTGAAATAATGAACTTTAGAAAAAGAGCTCTCAGGTTTGTGTTTTAAGAAAAACATAGTGATCGACGTTGGTTATATAACTGATAATGGTTACATTTTCTAATTGATGATGGTTATCTAATCAACATCGGTTATAACAATGTGACTAATGATAGCTATCCAACTGATGTTGATTTTACTAACCAATGTCAGTTATTGTGTAAACTCGTGGCAAATAAAAAATGGAAAAACAAAGTTAGAAAATCAGTTTGCAAGATTTTTAATGATCCAAATGAAGATTTTAAAGCTGAAAAAGGATCTTCTTCATGTGTGGGATGTGTTTAGTCCCATTGTGTGTGACATTATGTGAATCTAGGAATTTGACTCAAGAGAGGATGGTTAATATTGTGTTGATTTCAAAATGAAAATAAAATGAAAGAAATACACTAACTAGCATAACATCTCTAGGCCTAGACACTAAGGAGAGCTTAGCTAATAAACATGAATAAAATACACAACTAAAATCCAAAAGAAACCTTCCTTTACCTCCCTTATATTTTTTAAAATACTTGTTGTAGTGGCTTTCTCGACTTGTGCTCATGAAGTCCTTGGCAATGGAAGCTTGGCTACCTCCATCTCTCCTTGGCACTTTTGGCTTGTGGCTTGGCTTGGATTGGAATTAATTTGTCATGGTAACACTAATTTTAATGAATTTTAGAATCATTTATGCATTATAAATTTTCATTATCAAGTCTTGAAATTTATGTGGTGAGGCCTCTTATTTATAGATTTTTGAGAATGTCTAGAATGAACTTGAACCATCCATCTTGAGATTGAGATGTGCGGTTGAGGATTAATTCAATTTTTTGAATTATTTTTATAATTATCCTCATCATGAAATTGGAATAAGTGGAAATTAAGAGGCATGGCAGGCATCATAGAAGGCATTGATGAGGCATGGAGGGCATGAATCCTTATATTTGTGGCATTTATGGCCTCAAGATGTCTTCCCAAAAAATTAGCTCACTTGATGATGCAGATATTAAATATCTATTTCCAAAAATAATTATTTAATAATTTTCCATGGAATTATTAATTATGCCTTGATTTAGATTAATTATCTCTTAAGCATGATTAAGCACTTTGTGCACAAATTACTCAAATTGATCAGAATGCCTTGTTATTAGTCCAAATTTTGACTAGATTAGAATTAAAAGTCAATGTCAGATGCATTAAAACCATATTCCCATTTAGGATGTTACCAGTAATAAATAATAAATGAATATGTCTTGTGTAAGAGATTTGATAAGAAAGAACAATCTAGAGTACCCAAGTAAAAAATTGACATTTTGACTCAAAATGATCTGATCAAAGTTAGGTAGCCCATAAATTGCATTGCCCCATTTAGGGATACCCCAGCCAATTTGAATATGTTAGTTTCACATCATTTAGCATGTTTTAGTGTTTTTAGGCCAAATTGTGTATTTTGGGTGGAAGTTGGCCAAAAGCTTGATTGGAGGTTATTGATGGCCAGATTTAGTTGTCTATAGAGAGGGTTTATAGATTTCATCCTTGGTTAGTGAGATGGAAGTCTTTTTAAAAATAGTATTGGTGGTAGAGGTCTTGGGTAAGGTGGTGTTCTTATTTTATGGTTGTGGTTTTTGTAAGGTGGTTGATAAGTTAGAGGTAGAATATGTCAAGTTATCTATGTTAGTTATTGATGGCTCAAGAAAGATGGGCATATCAGAAAGCAAGAGTGATGGAGTAACTACGAGTGATGTTTGGGTTTTATTTAAGGTCATTGGATTATTAATAAAAGTATAAGGATGAGGCCTCAATATAGAAGGAAAGGTTGAGGGGGGAAAAACTCTATCCTTCTGGCCTTTTGCTAGTTTTACCTCCTTGGTTGATTTGGTTTAGTATTTGATTGATAGGTATGGTGATGCTTGCTCTAATTTTAAGGATGGGTGATTAAGGATTAGTATAGGGAAGATGCCAAAGTTTTTTTTTGGTTTGGTTAAAGTGATAGAGGATGATTTATTTATTTGGGATTTTGTTGCATTAGATGATTGAGAAATGGTTGGGTTGGTAAATGTTTTTATTAGTTTGGTTGATAAGGTAGTGGTTTGGATAATCTAAGTAGTGGGTTAGTTTACCAAATATGTGGTTAAAGGTTCCTATTTGGTGATGTAAGGGATACCCAATTATTTCCAAAATGTGGCTCAATCCATGTTAGGTTTGGAGACAAACTCTAGTCTCTAAAATAGTCTAAAGAATGGTTTGTAGATCAGTAATGTTCCCTGAATAGTGGACTCAAAAGATAAACCCATGAGTTGAGAAAGAGGAGTGGTGACCTCATCTTTTTTCTCAGTCAAAGGATTTAAGGTTTATATGGGTGATTCCTCTATGGGAGGTGTAGATAGGGTGGTTTCTTCCTTGGGAATGCTCTCCAAAGGGGGAGTAAATTGATCGATAGTTGTGAGAGAAGGTAAAGTGGTGATGGTTACTTGTTTGGGTATGTCAGTTGAATGAGAGGTTTATAAATCCACTACCTCAATAAGTGGAGGAGAGGAAAAGGTTACTTCCTTAGTTTGGGTCTCCAAAAGGGGAGAAGGTAACTCCACTACCTCAATAAGTGAAGGAGAGGGAAATGTTCCTTCCTCATTTTACATCTCCAAAATAAGATAATGTAACTCCACTACCTCAATAAGTGGAGAGGGTGAAGAACAAGTAGATTGGGTGGTAGCTTCTTCATTAATGAGCATATCAAGAACTATATTGATGGTATGGGTATCATGAGAACACTCAAATTTGTTACTCTCATTTTTGGTAGGTTCATGATTAGGAAAAGGTTATCTAAAAATGTTAAGGTCTTGGTTCAAAGGTGCATTGGGGTTATCCAACACAATATCCCCTTATTAAAGAGGGTTTAGACAACATTTTTAAAGGTATTACACCTACTAACTTCATGTTCCATTACTTGATGGAAAGTGCATAGGTCATTCTCATTTTACCAACTAGGTGCAGGATAAGAAGAATCAAATTATTGAAGGGTTTGAGAGGAGGAAGCTATATGATATTGGATTTCAGTAACTTCTTTAGGACTGAAGCATAAGATTCCCCAAGTGGAGTAAATTTCTTCTGATTATTTCACTTTTTGGTTTCTTTTTTTTTTTTTGAGGATTTGGAGGATTTTGGTTGATTTACAAATGGTGGAGTGGTATTAAGGAAAACCACCTTCACAATTCCCTTGATTTTGGCATTAGTGTTGGTTTGATTACCTAGTTTAGAGGAAAAGGTCTCATTAGTTTTGTAGGTAGAATTATTTTTTTTCAACTTTAACTTTCCATCATTGATGTCTCCATTTTATTGCTTATGTGCCATGGTAAAATATCTGTCAAATGTTCTAAAGCTTTGAACACACAATGTAGAAGAGATGTGCTTGGCACATTCTTGATAAAAAAATTCTATCAGTTTAGATTGAAGTAAAGAGTAGTAAAGTTGATTAATTAGGCTCCTTCAATGGGATATAAAATTAGTAATATATTCATCATCAAATTGATGGATAGATTAAAGTTTAGTGATGGAAACTTTCTTAGAGATGTTTATTGAAAAGTGATCTAAGAAGGATTGGGCAAGCTAGGTAAAAGAGAAGAGAGAGTGTTTGGTTATGGCACTATACCAATATAATGGTAGACCAGATAAGAACATGGGGAAGGTATGAATAAGGAGGGTATCATCATAGACAATCAAATAACATGCATTCCTAAATGTCCTAAGGTGCTATTGGGGATCCTCCTTATTTTGAAATTTAGAAAACTTGGGAAGTTCCCACTAAGGAGGATATGGTCTGATAGAGACAAATGGGTGACTGGGCTCATTATATATCTAGTCATATGATAAAATATTATGAGTACCAGATATGGATGACTCTAAACTAGTCATTTTATCCATGAGCATTTTCATTAGATATGTTTGGGGTTATATACTTAAGAGATTGTAAGGTGCATACTATTTTTTTGGTTGGGTGACATATTTATAACTAATAGGAGGTTGAGGAGTTTCCACAATATTGATATGTGGACACATGTGGTTGGATAGATACCATATAGGGGTAGGTGGATGTAGGTGGTTGGGTAGTGGGTAGAGGCACATGCCCTTATGGGTTAGGGACGTAACCTAGGTTGGGTGAGATTGACACTTATTGAGAGGTTAAGGTGGTTTGAGTAGGAGCTAAAATTGGGTTAGTAAATAAAGGGAAGGTGGTGACATTTGGGTTAATCAGGGGTAAGGTAGAAGGTATAGACACCACAAGATTTTAAAGTAGAGTAGTGATTGATGGATTGCTGAGAGTTGAAGGAAGGTTGTTAATGCTAGTATTAGGTGCTACCATGGTGATGGGAGTATAGGTTGTTAATTGTTGGGTGGCTCTTAGGGTAGAGGAGTTGTTGGTGGGGGTGGAAGGTGTCAAGGTGTTATTTTTTTGGATAGGTTGGTTTTCCATAGTAGTGTCAAAGATATTTTTAGTGGATAAACATACTTGGGTGGTCAATGGTTGGGTGGTGACTGTGGAAATATAAGGTTTCCAAATAAGGTGGGAAGGCATGCCATAAGGGGGTTCCATAAGTGGAACTGAAGTAGGGGTATGGTGAGGCATGATGCTAAGATAACGCTAAAGGGCCACATGATTATTATCTAAGAAGGTGGAAAATCTACATCTCCTTAGAGAACTACCCAAGGGAAATAAGGACTTCTCAAAGGGTGAGGATAATCTTTTGGTTTAGAGACATACTCCATGGATGAGGAGGTAGAAGGGGATGATTGCTTTGGTGATGGTTTCTGTTCTACTAGATTATTTTTCTACTAACATGTTAGAACCATACAAGATAAGGGAGAGAGAATATAAAAACAATCTCACCACTCAAATATAGAGAAGAAAATAAATGAGCAAGGAAATCAAACACACACTAAAAATTATGTTAAGTCCCAAAGTTATTTTTAGTCTCTTTTTTGGATTATGCATTAAGCTTTGTAAGAAATTGTGTAACTTAAATTAGCTTGTAGAGTGGGTACTAGAAAATAAGTCTATGGTTGGTTTCAAGTTCTATTTAGGATCTCAAAAGGATCTATATTGGGAATCAATATGTGGCTTAGTATTTTGGCCTACCCCCTCACTTCACACACCACAACAATAAGGGTGTAGGGTGCTTAACCAATATATACCAATTTCTAAAGTTTATACTCAACCAGAGAGCTAGATTAGTTCTCCCCTTGGTAATGACCACCAAATAAGATTGTCGAGAAAGGGTAAGGTAACCATTAGGTGACGAAATTCTAATCAAACCTTATATCAAATTTTTTATATGTTTGATTGATGTACGTGGTTTAGTTTGTGTGTCATAAAAGTGATGCTATGATTGAATTACTTTAACTTAATTTAACTAAGTGAGATAAACTTGAAACCAACCAATGTATGCAGTTAATTTTAAACCTAAAAGAAATTTTAATTTTGTTTATGAGCTTAGAATAGAGAGAAGAGAATATAATGTAAACAAAATAAACCCAAGTAGAGACTCAAGGGTCCCACTGGGCATGCCATAATGTTTTAGTGTATTTCTACTTATATTTCAAGAAAGGAAGAAGAAGAAACTAGATATGGGTAGTGTTGAAGAACCTATTTGGTTGTGCATGCATTGAATCAGATGATTGTGAAGAGATCCTTTTTGGATTGGGATGAATAACCTACAAAATGGTGTGAACATAGGATTGAAATAAGGGGAGATTAGTATTGTGTTATTATATGAAATCAAAATCAAAATAACACACAAATAGCTAACACCTTAAGCCTATCTCAATTAGGGAGCTTAGTTAACAAGACTAGAATGGAAAACATAACTAAAATGTAAAATAAACATTCTTTCACCTTCCTTGGATGTTCTAAATAGTTTCTTGAATTGTCTTGCTTAGTTTGTGCTCATGAAGTCTACATCAATGAAGTGTGTCTACATCTATCTCTCCTTGGCACCATGTTTAGATTTGTCTTGGCTTAATAATTTGACATTATAACACTAATTTCAATAGATTTTTTTAATGAATTTGGGCATTATAAGTTTGGAATAAAATAAATTAAAATTCAATAAGCAAGGCCTCCTATTTATAGATTTTTAGAATGGTTTAGAGTCAACTTGAACTATCCATATCAAGATGAAGATGTGTGGCTAAGGATTAATTCAATTATGTAATTAAAATTCATAAATAGGATCATAAATATTTGGGATAGAGGGGCATTATCTAGGCATCGAGGGTCTTAATGAGGCATGAGAGGCATTAATTTAGATATTTGTGGCATTTATGGCCTTTGGATACCACCCTATAGGATGATGTCATTTGATGATGTAGTTAATGACAATAAATTTCTAAAAAATATCTATTTAACAAGTTCCATGTAAAATTAAATTAAGTTATTGATATGGTTTAATTATCCTTAAACATGATTAGTAAACTTTAATGCAAACCTTGGCAATTTGTGCACAAATTAATCAAATTGGTCAAAATGTCATATTATTGGCTCAAAATTTGACTAGATTGGAATTAGAAGTTAATGTTAGATTTTTTGGAACCATATTCTCATTTAGTATGTTTCCAATGAAAAATAACAAAGACACATGTTTTGTACAAGAAAATTGATAGAAAAGAGTAATCTAGAGTACCCAAGTGCAAAAATGTCATTTTGACTCGAAATGATTTGATCAAAGTTAGCTACTTCATAAATTGCATTGCCACATTTAGTAACACTCTAGCTAAAATTGGTACTTGAATATATAAATTTCAACTCATTTAATGTTTTTTTGTTTTTTTAGGTCAAATTGTATATTTTAGTATAAATTGGTAAAAATCCTAGTTGGAGGTTATCGATGGCCAATTTTAGGTGTCTATAGTTTATCACTATTTGGTAAGATGTTGCAAACTATAGGCATAGTAACATATTCTCAAATAATGAGAAATGGCATGTATGCTAAAAAGAAGATGATGATTGAAGAACAAAGCTCAAAATGGTTCTTGAAAATCCTATGATGATGCCCCCTCAAGGGTGTATTCATCACATATGTGGATGGATGGTCACTTGAAAAGAAGCAAGAAGAAAGGTGGAATTAACCCATGGTTTAGATTAATCTAAATGAGAAGTTATTACATGTATTTATTTAAAAAGGATGTTGATTTTCCCAAAGGTAGTTATAATAAAGAATAAAATTCAAAATAATGATTTGCTCAAAGGTGGTTATAATCATTAAAAGGAACTGAATTGTATAAAGATATGATTGTGCCCCAGTTAGAGATGATTAACAAGAATAACTCAAAATATAGACTAAAATATGAGTGGGTACAAATGTAGATGTGATGGTCTAATGACTAAATAAGCCATAAATAACTAGGCATATGAGGATGCATAAAATTATGAAAGGGATGGATATAATAATAAGATTTGATCATTGATAAATATTCAATTATACCTACCAACAAGGAGATTCATGCCCTTATTCGCATTGATACAACTATAATGGTCAATGGGTTGATTTGATCAAGATGGGTGGAAGGATTTGTCAAGGGGACAAGGAGAAAATTTTGTAGCTCCATTGCTTATAGACCTTTTTGAAGCTAAGTTTTGCTATAGCATGTGATAGTATTCACCATGATATAACACCATGAAGACTATTCCAAAATAGGTGTAAAGACTGACTCTCAATATAATAAATAATTGAAAACAATGCATCAATGATAAAAATCCATGATGTAAATGTTGGCATATGAATATGGATGGATTCAAGTATAGGTGCATGCAAGGAATCACCCAATGAACACACATATACTAAATCAAGGTGACAATGTTAAAAGCAAACAAATAGGCAAGCAAACAAATAAACAAACAAAAAGTGCATAAATAGACAAACAAATTGAAATAAACAAATAAACAAAAAGATTGAAAAAAAAATAAAAATAAATCATCCTAATAATGATCATGCCCCAGTAAGGTAGATCAAGGATAACTAACTAGGCTTAGATAGGATAAATATTTTTGGATTTTGAAATATTTGAATGTTTTTGGCATTTTGAGGTATCTCAACTCATTAAAGAATTATATGATACATACTTGAAATATGATGAGAGTATTTGGCTTAGGTTTCTCTCAAAATGGTGAGAGCATGGCTTAAGTTGCTCATAAAATGGTGAGAACATGGTGTAGGTTCCTTGTAAAATGGTGAGAGAATGGATTAGGGGGACTGAGGTGACCTCAACATGAATTGAGCATGACCTACATAGTCCTAAAATGACCTCAAGTCATAGTAATTATGTCCACATAAAAGGTGGGGAGAAACCAACTAGGTCCCAAAAAATTCTCAAATCTAACAAATGGTGAGTCAAATGAAAACAACAATAGTAAGGTGATATGACAATGCATGATAAACAAAAGTTGCCCCTAGTTTTCCCATAGGTATTTATAACTAGGATACAATATATCAGATCAATGATACCAATTTACCCATATGAAGTTATAATTAATAAGACCAATAAAACATTGATTTGCCCATAGTCAGTTATAATTAAGTTCACATAAAAAAACTTGATAGAGGATGGAAAATAAAAGATATCTTTCTAGATCAACTATCACACTACTTATCTTTGTAGCCTCTACAAAGTAAAGTGCAACCATGGATGGTAAATACGGATAAAAAGTGGATGATAGATTTGTTTGTGAAATAGAGTGGTAGATGATAATGGAATGTGTAATGGTTAGGAAACAAATGAATATCAAGACTTTTAGTCATATATAATGTTGTTGATGCTTGACATAACTTTCTATGTGGTGGGGCCAAATAATTTTGAATATTCTCTTGATAAGACCACTATATTTTTTTGTTGTTTAGGCTTGAGAGTAGCTACCATCTACTTAGGTTGTAGATTGGAAGATATTTTGATTTGATCTTTGATTTTGTCTTCATTATGTAGTGAATAGATTTTATGCTTAGAGATTGGTGCCATGATGATTTTTTCACCAATGAAGTTATCTTGATTTTCCCATAGCACTCCCAAAAAGTTTTACTAAGGAATGTTGACTTTTGACTTTGATTATCTTCTAGCACTTCCAAAAAAGTTTAACTAGAAGAAGTCGAGTTTGAAATTTGATTATCCCTTAGTACCTATGAAAAGGTATCACTAAGAGAATGTTATTCTACTACATGAATGTGATATTGGCCTCCTTTCTCTTCTTTAATTATTATGTCACCATGGATGCAGTTTAACAAAGTGTGATTCTATTAGTCCCAATCGACATTTGTGAGAGATGGAATGTCAATAATATGGATATGTTAATTGATGTTAATGGCTTATGGAATGGTAATATAATGGGGAGAGGCTACATAATCCTCATAGATGATACTAGGAGAACTTGTGTCAATGCTAAGTTATTCATCCTAAAAAACCAAGGAAGGATCACCAATGTATTCAAATTGATCTATGAGGTATGAGTAACCAATGTTGTAATAACCATGAATGTACTCCATTTTTGAATCTGATTGTAACTAAATTAACTCTAAATCCAATATTGAGACTAATGTTGATTCTACTTTTGATGCTAAATATGATGTTGGTTCAAAAATAAAACCTACCTCTAATCCTGATTGTTTATTTGATGTGTATTCTATTACAATGATGTCTTATTGAATGATTGGTGTTGGATAAGTGAAAACCTATAATGGCATGATAGGCTCAACCAAGATTGGTTTGTAAAAGTGAGACTCCTATAGGATGGTAAAAAGGTCAAGAGACAACTCTAGAGAGATTGGCTTGTCAATAGGAGGCTCTTAAAACATAGGCATATGGTCAAGGTAATAATTTGCCCAAAGGCAGTTATAATCATTAAGAAGTGACTCAATAAATAGTAGCTCATCAGAGAAAGACTCCTCAAAAATTGGTATAGGATTCAAAGTTTATTTATCATAGTTTTAATGATCATAAATAGTTGGTTCAACAAAACCATCTTGGATTGGTTGGTTCTTTTGGCCTTGGTTTCCAATGAGTTGGAAAATACCAATTTTGAACATAGCTTGGTCTTCTAATGATTGGATAAATTGAGGTTTTAACTAGATTGGTATTGTATGAGGAAAGTCCTATGGTTGGATAATGTTAGGGTATTGTGGAGCTTGATTTTTTTCATAAGCCAAAGGATGAAGTCCTAAAATGGTAACAACATGGTGGTGTGGATCCTGGTTGTTCACACAAGCCAAAGGACTAGGTATTGGAATGACAAAATGGCATTGTGGATCTTGATTTCTTATATGAGACAAAGGATAAAGTCCTATAAATATAATTTGGGGAAATTGTGGATCATGTTTTCTCACACAAACCAAAGGATGATTTCCTAGTATGGAAATGGTGTGACATTGTGTTCTTGGAATAGAAATGGTAGGATGTGGTGGAATATGATTACTTGTATAAGATAAATCATCCAAGTCTTATTCATAAAACATATCATCCCAGTCAGTAACTTGATTTATATTGTAAGCTAGTCCTAGACTTTATTCCCCATATGGAGTATTGTAGGGAGAATAATAAAAATCCTTAAACAATCTATCTTTGTAGGGGTTTCTAGTTGGATTTTGTGTAGCCATTATATCATATCTTGGATTGTACATGACTCCACCATAAGTGTAGCTAGACATATCCACATAAATGATGAAAGCTCTGAAATAAAAAGGCTTAGAGTTCTGCAAACTCTAAAAAACTATGTCAAAAGGAAAAATGGTTCAAAATTGGTCTAACTTGGTCGAAGGTGGAGCTATATCTCCAAAATGGTTTGAGCTAAGATTGAAATAAAATAGTCTAATGTCAAATTTCATACACACAAAAGTTCAAGTGTGTGAATAAAAATTGACATGTCAAAATTCTAGGTCAAAGTGTTCCAAACAAGGTCTAAACTAGGAAAGGGAAAAGATTTGCTAGGTATTTTTTCCAAATGTGGAGTTAAAAGCTAGGATCAAATAGGCTATGTTATGACTTTTGGCCAAACAAAGTCAAAATCTAGACTTGAAATAAATGCATAATGTGATTTTATTTAATCTAACAAGTTTGGAAACAACTTTGACATAGACCCACACAAAAAATGAAATATCAACATGATCAAATGGTATAAGACACAAGGAAAAACAAATTTGGAGAAAGGTTGTGTTCTCCCAAAAAAAAGCATAAACAATTATGAGGATAGGCATTTGAACAAACAAACCATCAATAGTTTTCAAATTTGAGTAATCAATTAATTGAAGCTATGCAACCCAAAAGAGAAAGATCGATGTATCAACCCCATAAATTTTGGCCTAAATATAGATCAATCAATGTTTTAATCTAAACTTAACAAGGTTAATTGAAAACTCAACATTGAAAACTAGGATTTGACCAAATAAGCTAGATAGGATTGGATATCATGATGGTGCATAAACAAGGTCCAAATGACTGATGTGACATGGTTTGAAATAAATAGTGTTTGGTGCAATGGTAAACAAGTTTTGAAACAAATTTAGCAGCTTAATGGTGTAAGCATGCTTGAATTATGTGATCAATGTTATGTTTCAAAGACTCAAAGGAAAAATTGGTTGACATGTTTTGGGTAACATAATGTTACCATCCTCAGCTCAAATGACACACACATAAACAAGTTTAACAAAAAAATTAAGGCACAAGTATGGTGTAAAATGGCTAGCATAATGCCTTTTTAGACAAAAGAGTGTTGTATAATCAAATTGGTTTTAACATGTTTAATAAACAAACAAGAAAGTGTTTGTCTCAAAACACCAAGTAAGAAAATGATAAAATATAAGTAAATCATCCAAATTTTTATTAAGGGTGTGGTAAAGTGGGTTGACTAAAAATAATTAGTTTTTTATCATTTCTAGATGGATCCCATGTCTACCAAATTTCACATTAGAAAATAAGAGAATTAAAACTTTAATTAGGTGTTCATGACACTTGGCTTGTTGAAAAATGGTCTTATCCTTTTTGCAACCACTACATTTGTCGCATGATCAGTGTAATGCAATGTCTAATATGCAGATACATCCCATGTGAAACTCTAATGCTATAAGGTGGTTTAACCTTTCAAACCTCCAATACTAGTGGGAGTGATGAATTCAGCCCTAGGAGATGAAACCCTAGGTCAAAGCTTCCCTAAAAACCTTGTGGGAGGTAATGAAGTCCCCCTCGCAAGCCAAGTTTCCATAAACATAAATAACTTAATAGAAAGACTTTAGGGTCGTTTCAAGATCACCCAAACTATTATGATTTTTTGGGGAGTGCTTTAGATGACATTATTTATATGCCTTGGACTAGGCCCAAATTAAAATGAGATGGCACTTTTGATCCTAAAAGTTCCCTAAAGGGGATGGATAGGAGAGCATAAACACATGTCTCTTTTTGCTAAAATAATCAACAAGAAAGTTTGTAAACAATTGAAGTGATGTTGATTTGTTGCACCAAAATTTAAATGTGTGATTAGGTTCATTAATATCCCCTTTGATTTAAGTTCAAAAATGGAAAAGATTGCACACACAAAAAAACACCACATGAAGTAATAAAAACCTAAGTTCATTTTAAGACCAAATTAAAGATTCAAGACTTAGCCTAGATTCATGATTAAAACACCAAATTGAAAAAGTTTCAAGATTTATGATGTGTTTGAAGAACTAAATGAAAATTACTTAAGACTTAGATAAATCTTAGGTTTATTTTAGGCACCAATTCAAATGTGTGAGAAACATGACATGTTCATTTTAAGCCAAATTTGAAGTGCGCATGATTTTTGATCAAGTTCTTTTTAAACCCAATTTGAAAGGTGTGTGGTTAGTAAAAATCATTTAAATATACTTCCAAAATACCCCCTCAATCTGAAAAAAGCAAGATTACAATGACCTAATTTGAAGCACTTAGGAGTTTGAGTAAATGACATTAATAATTTAGCTCTCGGGTTGACAGTCAAGTTGGGTTGATAGGTGAGCTACGCTGGATAGGTGATTTTGGTTTATAGACAAGTTAGGTTGGATAGGTGAGTTGGGATGATAGGTGATTTGGGTTGATAGGTGATATAGGTTGACAGGTGAGTTGGGTTGACAAGTGAGTTGGGATGAATAGTCTCGAGAACAAAATTATAGCTTAGAAAAAATGGATTTTTGCTCAAAATTTTATCTTATTTGCCTCAACACTCCAAGATCTTACATGAAAATGGTTAGTAGGTTGCTTTTAGGTGAAATTTTATCAAGTTTGTGAGGCTAGGTCCCACTAGGCATGCCGTTTGTGAACATAGGATTGCAATAAGGGGATATTAGTATTGTATTAGTATACGAAATCAAAATAACACACTAATAGATAACACCTTAAGAATATCTCAATGGGGGGGGAGGGGGGGGGATTAATTAACAATACTAGAATGGAAAACACAACTAAAATTCAAAATAAACCTTATTTCACCTTCCTTGGATACTCTAAACATTTTGTTGAAGTGACTTGCTTGGTTTGTGCTCATGAACTTTGCATCAATGAAGTATGGCTACCTCCATCTCTCTTTAGCACCTTGCTTATATTTGGATTGGTTTAATAATTTAAATTTATAACACTAATTTAATTGGATTTTTTTAATGCATTTATACATTATAAGTTTGGCATAAAAGATCTTAAAATTCAATAGGCAAGGCCTCCTATTTATAGATTTTTGGAATGGTTTAGAATCAACCTAAACCATCCATATTGAGATGAAAATATGTGGCTAAATATTAATTCAATTATGTAATTAAAATTCATAAATATTCTCATCAATATTTGGGATAGAGGGCCATTAAATAGGCATGGAGAGCCTTAATGAGGCATGGGAGGCATTAATTCAGATATTTATGGTATTTATAGTTTGTGGACGCCACCCCATAGGATGATGTCATTTGATGATGTAGTTAATGATAATCACTTTTTAAAAAAAAATTGTTCAACAATATCTATATAAAATTAACTTAATCTCTTGATTTGGTTTAATTAGCCTTAAACATGATTAGTCAAATTTAATGTAAACCTTGGCAATTTATGCACAAATTATTCAAAATGTCATATTATTGGCTTGAAATTTGACTGGATTGGAATTGGAAGTCGATGTTAGATGCATTGGAACTGTATTTCCATTTAGGATGTTTCTAATGTAAAATAACAAAGTCATGTGTCTTGTACAAGAAATTTGATAGAAAAGAGCAATCTAGAGCACCTAGGTGTGAAAATGTCATTTTGACTCGAAATGATCTGATCAAAGATAGCTACTTCATAAATTTCATTACCACATTTAGTGACACTATATCCAAAGTCGGCACTTGAATATATCAATTTCAACTCATTTAATGTGTTTTAGTGTTTTTAGGCCAAATTATGCATTTTGGTATAAATTGGTCAAAAGCTTGGTTGGAGGTTATCGGTCACCAATTTTAGGTGTCTACAAATAGTTGGTTAGATAAATAGCTAGGTGGATTGCCTAATATTGTCTAGATCCCAAAAATACGAGATTCCTCAGGGACTACCAATCCACGTGTTTTAAATAATTAAGTTTAGAACAAAGGAAAAAAAATTACTTAAATCAATAATCAAAAGGTATTGAAATGTAATACAAGAAATGCTTGATAAATAAATAGACTAAAATGACTAATTATAAAATAAGTGGGTCAATACTAATGCTAAATAGGTTAGGTGTGCTTCAAAAAATAGGTTGGGGGTCTTTGAATAGGTAGATGAAAAGAAAGTTGGATTTGGTTGAGGATAGGTGGATGAAAATAGCTTTCTATTATTTTATACCATAGTGACCATCATCAGTTATTATTTATTGGGTCTTAGGTTGATAAAATTTATATTAATAGTTTTCTAGAAGGCAATTTTGAGAGGTTGGTTTGTGTTGGGATAATTAAAAATATAAATAAACTAATTGAATAGTGGAAAATAAATACTTATCTTGTAGAAGGTTGATCTGGTGAATGATTGAGGTGGTTGGCTCATTGGTGGAGTCTAGAGTGATTACAACAGGGTAATTTTACTTGGATATTTGTTGAAGGGGCAGTGGCAAGTTGTATATTTTACATGATGGCTAGATTTTTGGACTGTTAGAAGAAATGACCTATAAATAAACTCCGGATTCAAAATCTCTTTAAGTCATGGATTTTCTACATCCTTATTCAATTCCTACTCTTCTCTTCTTATAGGAAAGAAAGGATAGGTTCAAAAATATGTTAACAAAGGGTCCAACTTGTTTTTTAATTTTAACTTTGACATGCATGGGCTCACACATGAATTAGACATTCTAATTATAAAAAAGCAAGGTGGAGTTGAAGGGTCAGTTAAGTTGGTTTAGATGGTAGAACCTGACCATCAGTGACTAGGGTGACCATCAATGATTAGGGTGACCATTTTTGGTTGAGGGTCTAGGTCAAGTTGAGTGAAAAGGATGGGTTAATTTATTAGGTCAAATTGACTAGTGTTAGGTAGGTTTGTTGGTCGAATGGTCTAGGTTAGGCCCAAGGGGGCCTGAGGTGGTCTAGGGTAATTTTGATATTTAGAACTATCATGTATGGATTTCCAGTGTCTACAAGGGATAACCAAATAAACATAAAATACCATAGGTCAATTAACTTCTAGACCCAGAAAGCTCCTTAGAGCTTGTATTTTCTTAACTAGTCTCTTACTCTTTCTTAATCTCCAAGCTAGATTATTTTAGTAAAATCTTCTTGATTCTACCCCTAGTTTTCTTTGATGGGCCTTCATTTGAGGTTAGATTAGTCCTATCCTACATAGGGGATTATTCAAAAATTTCTAATGGTTCCATTTTCTTCTCATGCAAAGTATCTTTCATTTTTATAACTACGTCTAGGTCATTTTTGAGCTTCACCATAGCTTGTTTTAGTCTGTTTCAATCCAAAATGAGGTCTAACATGGACATTCCAACCTATTCCAACTTATCTAAAAAAACCCAAATCTCTATTTCACTACCCCAAATAGTCTTCTAGGGATAGGGTAAGGGTGAATTTAGGGGTGGCTACCTCTTTGAAAGGAGTGGATATGATTTTACAGTTTTTAGCTGAGGTTAGAGAGGGGTAAATTAGATGATTGAGGGGAGTATGAAAAAGGCTAGTGGAGAGGGTGAAGGATCCCAGGATGGGGAAAGACTTTGCATTATCTAGAGGCTTAGGGGCTTTAGTAGGGCAATATTTCACAAGGAGGTCTTTAAAAAAGTGAAGGGTTTTCTTAATACTTTCTCTCCTTTTTGAATTAATAAATAAATCAAACCATGGTGTATAATTTTTTTCTTATTTCTCACTTAGTATGCCATGAAAGTATTCTTTATTTATTTTAATAAGTAAAAAGGTAGAGTAATTTTGTATCCTTTAAAATGATTGAGTAGAAGGAAGTGGTGTAATAATATAACTCTGAATTTACCTTCCAAGGTGAGATATTTCATCACCTATAAGTAGATATTTGACCATCATTTTGGGAGGCTGAGTCTAGGGAAGCCTTTTTTGTTAGTCTTCATCACCTCATTAGTGTTGAAAAACTTTTGCATGAAATCCAACTTCTTGTTAATATCTTTGAATGATTTTGTTCTATTATATGGCATACCTATCACCTCCCTAATATTTTCCTTTGAGACCTTAAGTGTAGACCCCTTATTCTGACAATTCATTTGTTCCATGCAAGAACAAAGTCCTTTAATAAGTTTTTATCATGGCTGGAAATTAGGTGCATAAAATAAGCCAAACCCCATTTGTAGAGTTCCTTATAAACTTTCATATTGTTATGAACATATGAATATAAAATTGGTTCCATTTAGTCTCTTTCTTCCCCCCCCCCCCCCCATTATCAACTATTTGCAAGGATAAATGCTAATAAACTTAGCTTTTACATTGAAGCTTCTATAAAATTTGATAAAAATGAAGTCCTAATGATGTTTAATGCAAGATTAGGTTGGAAATCATTAACCAACCCAATTCATATGCTATTAATTAATGTATCATTTTGGTAGCCAATGCCAACTCAAGAAAATGACAAGGTGAAATCATGATTAAGTGTGCATAGTATTTGGGATGGGATATGATTAAGACTATCCCACATGACTAATTTGTTAGCACCAAAACCAAAATTATCAAGGTAATCCACTACAAAGTTCCCCTCCCTATACATGTGGATTATGGAAACATGTTCAAAAGAGCTTAAAAGTCCATAGTCATCATCAATCAAGGGTTTTATGGTATGGTATGGGGGAGACCTTACCATTAAGGGCATAGATAATATTGAGGGAGTCACCTTTGATGATGGTTTTAGGGATGCAAAGGGGGGAAGTGAGTTGAATACCCCAAAAGGTAGCCATAGCCTCAACTACATGATTGGTTTGATGACCCAAAGGACCAACACAAGCAATAATTTCAATACTATCATGATTATGAATTACCCCCCTAGTCGACCCTAAGTTACCTTTGGAGGTGCCATCAAAGTTAAGCTTAAGCCACATAAAAGGATGATTCAACAATTTATTGGTATGATGATCTACCACCAATGGTGTTGTTACCATAGTTTAAAACAAATATCATGAACAAATAACTAAGGATTTAGATCAGTAGCTTCTAACTTTGTCTTTAGGGATAAAATCCTTCCAATTATCCACTATAGAATAACATAGGCACTTGAAGATCAACCTAGGTGTCAATCTCCTATTCTCAAAACTCTGATTGTTCCTAGCCCTCCAGATGACCTAGAATAAATGAGGGAGGGAAAGATTCCACAAGATAGATAGAGACAAAAGAGACTAAGAGGGTTTTAATTGATGAATAAGATCTTGACTGGATCATATTCAATAACAAATAAATAATAAGATAATAACATGATATTAAGAAGATAATAACTTGGTTTATCATTCTTTTGAATGGATATTAAAATATATATTGTTTTGATTATTTTAATCATATAAAATTATTATATTAAGGTATATATGAATATATTAACCAAAATTTAACTGATTAAATTTTCCAACTAATAATCACATCATTGCTCATTCTTATTATTGGTAAAATTTAATTATCAATAGAACATATAAATTAATTATTTCATAATATATATTTATAAAATAAAAGAGGGAAGTAAAATTAATTCACGGCTGTCTGAACTAAGCAAATTCTATTACTAATATGAAATTTCTGCCAAATTAAGTGTATGAATGGGGATAATGAAGTTAACAATTTACAATTTATTTACTCAATATAAACTAGAAAGGGTTGAATAACCACTTAAAGCATTTAAGTCATACTCAAATACAACTAAAGATTTATCTTCTCATTTAAATAAAAAGGGAAAGAATCATTTCATTTCAAAACAACTATTTCATCCAACTTTTCCCAAAGAGTAAATGATGTGTATTTATAAGTACTACCTAAAAATATTATCCATAATTAGATAATTCCATCTAAATTCAAAATAAGGTAATTTTCCCATTCAAATTTCATTCACAAGATTTTAAACTACAAATAATTGCCCATTTTATGAAGGAAATGAAGAATGATAAAATTATAAATAATCCTTCACAAGAAATGAATACTCTTAAAATACAAAGGAGAATCATTTCAAAAAGTTGGGTCTAAATCAACAAGGTTTAAAAACATTGTATCACTTACAATCCATTTGCAAGACATCATTAGAGAGATAACAAGGCTAAAAGCCTTTATAAATTATACAACTAAATAAATTTAAAACAATTAATCATAAAGGGATGAACTCATTAAAACATTAAGAGTGACTTAAGCAAGTCAAGTATAAGATCAACTCAAAATAGAGTGAATTAAATGTGTAAACACTCTCTATGTACATCTTTGAAATATTTAACCAAGTACATACTAATATGAGAGGGAAAAAAGGTTCTTACAAGACAATAATATAAAAAGGATATAGTAATATTATAGCAATATAAAGAGGAATAGTCTCAAAAAACATGAACTAAAATCATTGTCTCTCCTTACAACCATTTATAAGAGCCCATCGAGGGACATAAGGATACTAGCCATTATCATTTTCATCACAATATCACTCTATAATAAGAGTAATCATGGAAATATATCTTACAATAATGTGACAAATTTTACAAGTTAAAAAAAAATCCTTAAAAAAAAACAAAGTGCCAAGCCATCAATCTCCAAGCTACAAATGGAAAATTTACACACAAGTAGATCACTCCCAATCCAATCACAAAGACTACATAGTATACCAAATGAGGGTGCTTGACCACCATATTATAGGAATCATCACATGCCTTCCTCTCCAAAATTAGTCTCTTTCATATCCTACCCTAACCAAGGGAAAGAGCATGCCCCAACACATATGCACAAGTCTAGAAGGTTCATCAAGACCAAGGTTGTGGTTGCCAAGTAGCAAACAAATAAAATTAATATTGAAAGTACAAAATAAAATAAAACATATGGAAGTATCAAATACTTCACTATGGTAAATATTTAGGGTGCTTATTTTCCATAAATATTCATAAGGCTTTAAAAAAAAATCAAAGATTCCACTTCTCATAGATGAAATTATGTCTCCAAGACAAAATTTAGGCTTGTCCAAAAATCCAAAAGTAAGACTCCACTCCCTAATTCCCTAATTAATATCACTTTTACCAACATTCACATGATTTTAATATGTGTGATCCCAAAATTCTTATACTCACATGCATACAACTACATAAGATAAAATAAAATGCTAACATATCAAAAGGAAAAATTCTTAAACAATGATTCCAAGCATGCACAAATGAATCACCTTTTCATTCCCAATTTAAAATAAGGATTTATGTGAGAGAAGTAACATTAGGAAATAAACATTCAACCATAAACATTTTCAAGTAAAAATAAAATGATCTACCTCAAAAACAAATCTTCCCTTGATAATCTTCTATGTTTTCCTCCAAGCTCTCAAGTTGTTCAACAATCTAAAAATCTAGAAACCCAAAAAGAACAAAAGAAGGTCCTTAAAAGGAGAAGAAAAACAAAATAATTACCAATAGAAGGGTAACACATGGCCATTTTCATCCCAATTATGTGACCTCCCTCCATAAATTTCTCTTACAACCTCATAAATATCCTTACACACACGTGTGTGTGTGTTTCTTCCACTCAAATACATAACACAGCCTTTTTGTACAAAAAGAGAGGGTTGATCGTGGAAGAAAAAATTTGACCATAAATGAGGGCATTTATTTGAAAAAAAATTGGTCAATAGTATTTTAAAATCCCACCTACCCAATGGGTATAGGTATGGGCCCAAAAATAACTTGTAAGATAAGGTTTACTTATTAAACACTCAATGAAAAAAGTGGATGAATTGACAAATCCGAAATTGCACATATGGGTTGGGTTTGTAGGTCAACATAAACCCATACCAAGGTTATTTAAAATTCATAGAGACTTAAATAATTTTAGTTTGATTATGCTAATAAAGTTTAGACTAAAACATCACAATTTAATAATAAAAAGGAAAATAAAAAGAACACACTATAATAGATTTAATAATTTTCAAAATGAAAGGTGTTTAAAAGTTTGGAAAGGGTCTAAGGTATACATATGGTATGTTAAGACATGCCTGAGTCCCTCATAATCCCACCTTTGATCCCCTATATATGCTTGTTCATATTGCTTAGATATCAATTGTTTTCTTGGATGTATTTGATGTTATATTGAGTATGCAGATTATAGGGGATCAAAGGTGGGATTATGAGGGACTCAGGCATGTCTTAACATACCATATGTATACTCATACATATATATATATATATATATATATATATAATAAACTATAATTCAAAAAATAAATAGACATGTTATTCAACATCAATATCTAAATAAGACATACATCCACTCAAGATAATCACATTAAATAATCACGATCTACTGAACTAGCTAACCAAGTTACATAGTGATAATATCATATGCATCGAGTCCATAGAATATTAAAAAAAATATAATATGAATAATAATATAATAAATATAATATAAGTATCTCATGTCATGTTTTCTACATATCTAAAGTGTCACATCATATGATAAATGTACTAAGATGATCGTGATTACTTAATGTGATTATCTTGAGTGGATGTATGTCTTATTTAGATATTGATGTTGAATAACATGTCTATTTATTTTTTGACTTATAGTTTATTATATATATATATATATATAATAAACTATAAGTCAAAAAATAAATAGACATGTTATTCAACATCAATATCTAAATAAGACATACATCCACTCAAGATAATCACATTAAGTAATCACGATCTACTGAACTAGCTAACCGAGTTACATAGTGATAATATCATATGCATCGATTCCATAGAATATAACAAAAAATATAATATGAATAATAATATAATAAATATAATATAAGTATCTAATGTCATGTTTTATACATATCTAAAGTGTCACATCATATGATAAATGTACTATGATGACTATGATTTATACGTTCAACATATGGGGTATTACATTCTCCCCCTCTTATAAAATCATCATCCTCGATGCGTGACTCAAACTGACAAGTGCAAAAACAATTTTAGATTTGTGTTTTGAGTTTTCTTAGTTCTCATTACAAATTTTTAATGTCTTTATGCCACTAAAATTATTCACCAAGTTTTCTCTTATCCAAGTTTTAGAATTATTCACATCTCTTAATATAGTGAAATTTTATTTTCTTACATTAATGTATGTTTTTAGATCAATAATTAGGATTAATTTAATGTAGATAGTGTTTATAATGTTAATTTACCATATTGTAATTCACTCTATCTCAAACCAACTTAAACCAAAAGATATTATGTTTCTTTGTAATTTTGATCAATGGTATATGAAACAATGATACTATCCTATTGTAAATCATAGTGACAAATCTAGGCACCATTCCATGGCAAAATTAATTTGATGACATAAGAATAACCTATGACATAACCACATAGAGTAATGATGAGCCACACTAAATCACATTGAACTATTATCTCACATTAAACTATACCAAAAGAAATAAGTATATGCATAAGTGACCATGCAATCATTGTATATCAAATCATCTACTTAGACTTAACAAATAAGAATCATATCCCCAAACAAGGACCACATATATAATCACCACATATGGTGAGATGGGAAGGATGGCATCATGAACCTTTATAATAGGTTCCCATCTCGACCCACTAGTTATATTCTAAGCTAATTCTCCTCCCCCATACCATGCCATGAGCATTATAGGTATGCACATATGAACACATGTGAAACTATTACAAACAATCATCAAAATAATTTAAAAAAATAAATAAATAAATTTATTATATAAAATAAAAATCATTAAAATGAGACCATGTGGCCCCCCTCCCCATCCAAAAAAAAAGAGAACTCAATGGTAAAAATAAATAATAATCTTCATGATCGGCCAATTAGTTAGATTATTTGAAGACAAAAAAAATAGTATTGGTTTCAATTAAAATTAAAATAAGGTGTTCAAACAAATTAAAATTAAATTCGGTAAAAAATAGATGAAAATAGATCACATTACTAACACTATGTGGCTTGAAAAGTCACCAAAGGGGAGGAGGAATAAGGTAAGAGGGAATCCACTGGTCCACTATCCATCACAAATAATTACACTACATCATCAGACATAGCCATCTGGTCCACCTACCATTACCAACATGAATATAGTCTCCTATCCATCTAAATAATTGAAATACATTATCGACATAGGGACATGGTCCACCATAACATGTATCAATTGATATGGATGAGTGAAAATGTCAAAAACAACTCCCACATATGGAAAATTAATACTATGTATATACTAAATGTAACTATATTGGCTCAAATCTATGAGTGTCATGTAGCTAATCTATTGTCAAATAACATAGCTAGTAGAGAATAACCTTGTTGAAACATAACCCTCTAAAATTATACAATCAAAGTAATGCCAAAGGAAAAAGCTATCTATATGTTTGAATGATGATCACTAACATTTGTTACCTAGGAAAATTATCTTAATTATCAATAGGATCCATATAATCATATCAAGAATAAAATTATGCATAGACTGTACTACATGTCAAGTCATACTCTATAAGATTTGATCTTCACCATTCCTAACTAGGGTGTAGTAAGATGACAAAAATATGATCCTAGAAACCCTGACATGTGCATCTAATATGCTATTTCATGCTACTTATCACAACACATAATATCACTGATCATTTCAAAGTACATATTATGTTTCCTATTTATTGTGAAATGTAACAACACCAAATACCCTTATTTCCATAATTCCCATTCTAAAATCACTCCCTAAGAATACCCATGTTGAAACCAAGATCTTTATTTGTATTTATTTAAGGTAATCTACTATAATCTTTGATCATCTATGAAGTAACTACCAATTGTGGGGTTTATATATAAAAAAATAAGTTACAAGTTCTTATTTGATTCAATTTTTATATTTTAATCTTTTCATAATTTTATTAAGCAATTTGACCCTATTATACATATCATTGAGTAATAAATTACATCAATTACTCCAAATTATGAGATAATTTTGTTCGTAAGTTGGTGGGTATGAATTAAACCAAGTTATAAAATTTTCACTAGAAAGGGAACCATCCTCACTTAGTCTCAATCAAGATTACTGAATTTAGGACCCATTATTCTGTGTTATAAAATTCATCAACATAAATCAACATAGGTTTATAAAATACATTTTTAAAGACTAGTATGAATCTACAAGTCATAAGCCCCATTTGGAATAACATTCATACATATCAACAATGTCATCAAAAGTTTCAATACACAGTTTGATTATAAAAAAATAAAATAAATAGTTATCAACTATGTATTAAGAATAAGTACATAGTATCTTATTAAAACATTGATTTCTTCACACTTATAAGAGATAAAATTGAACTATTTATTTAGTAATATTTTGTCAATTTTATAAATATATGATAGAACTATTATCAGCACCTTTATCTTAAGAGAGCAAGGTTATTTAAAAGATCATAGTTTACTAAGTTGTATATAGGTTTTAGCTTAGATAATAAAAAAATGAATCATTTCAAAAAATATACTAACACCTCATGACTCATCTAAGTTATGAAAATGTAATAAAAAATATTATAACTCTCACAAGATTACTTATACCAAAAAATACCCATTATACCCATTAAAGATATTTATTACTCCCTCATATTAAAATAAACTTAGTATCTATACCATGTTAGAAATATCATAATTTTAGGATCGATAATTTAATAGAAAATTCATCCTTATTACAAGTGCTACATCTATAGAATGTTACCAATCATTTAATGTCCAAAAAAAATCATGTTAATGAAATGTAGTTTTCCAAATTCTAACCTCAACATTCATGATGGGGTTAATAAGTCTAATCTAAACATGTGTACTTTTAACTCTCAACCAAAGGTAAAAAAAATATTTTGAATGTTGTTATCCAAATCAAGGTAAATCTAAGAAATTTTTAGATCTCATATACTCATATCATAGTAAATATTTATAAAATATCCCTACGGAAATGCATTCAAACCATAGCTAAATTTTTATTTAAAACAAAACTTCTTTTCCACCTCTTGAGAAGGGTTAATCATATATATTAAAATATTAAGAAGGCACATTATGGTAAAGATACCTCAAAAGTATATATATATATATACACTCTAAAATAATTTTCATATAATATCTAGTGTGTAAAATAATTCAATCATATATGAATAAATATTTTACACACTAGATATTATATGAAACTTTATTTTAGAGTAAGTATATATATATATATATATATATATATATATATATATATATATATATCACAATCATAACATCATTAATATGCAACCATATATGAATAGATATTTTACACACTAGATATTATATGAAACTTTATTTTAGAGTATATTTATGTCTACAAAGTTCTCAATTCAAAATTCAAAAAAACTTTATCCAAACACCAACAACATGGTCAGACATCATAAATTAAGATCTTAGGTCTCTCTAAGTTCAAATGGGTAATAAATAGAGTAAGAGTAAATATCATTCAAGTTATTTTCTAAAATAATCTAAAGTATAGTGATAATAAGTTTCACAATTTTATTATCAAATACCAAGTGTAGTTCCTAGAGCTCACGGTTTTGAACCTAGATTTTGATATCAAAATGTAATGCCCAAAATTTCACCTAAATAAAACCTATAAAAATGCTTTTTTTTTTTTCAAATACTACTAAGATTACACTATTCATATAACTAGGCTAGGTTCATGCACCACTAAGCTTAATTGGTCTCGTTTTACTACTAAGATTTCATTAAAAAACTAGATAAATTAATTTTATATCAAAAACCCAATATGTTTAAAATTCTCTCTTGACAATTAATAAGTGTTATTTTTAAATACTTCCAAATGATGCCTTCTTATCTTAATAATCTCAATTAGGGTAATTCTTAATTATTATTATTACTTATATCACTTTTGAAAAAAAAGTAATTAATAAATTGGTTAGTTTAAGTTTGTTTAAATAAATCGTTTAAATAGTATTTAAATAATTATTATTATCAACCATATAATTAAAAGACACCATATTAAACCTTAGAGGGAGGGATAATTATTCCAACTTATAAAAGGTTTAACTATCCAAATTAAGTAAACAAATCTGAGAAATTGAATCCAAAAATAAAATTGATAAGTTAGTTAATTCATAATTGATTAAAAATTAAAATAATATTCAAAAATCTTTTTTGTTCCACTTAGGTTATTAATAAGTATTAAAATTTCCAAAATTCATTTATGAATTATTATTTACTACTAAGAATTAAATAACACCCTTTACAGGTTAACAGGAAAAAAATATTTAATTATTGGCCTGAGAAGGCTACCATGTGAAAATAAACAAATAAAAATACATTTCATCTTTAATTTAAACATTTAATTATTGAATTTTATAAGTCCAAAAGGAAAATAAATAGCTCACACTTAAATAGAAAGGTTAAATTAAAACTAATCAATTAATTCTATGTAAATACTTAAAATTTAAATTTCAAAGTTGAAAGACTTTTTCCCACTTGCAAGTGGCCCCACTTGTTGGATTGAACTAATCTAACCCATAGGATATAGGTATTCTTTAGAAATACCTAGATTTATTAAAGCTCAAATAAAAGACTTTTCTAATTCTAGATCTTATTTTTTTGTTTTTATTTACAAGTTGCTCAGGTTGAAGGTAAGGAAGTTTAAGATGGAAAACTTACTCCAAAGTGAAGATATCATTTCTTATTTTAATTATATATGCAATATATATTTCTCTAACTTTTGTTTATGTATATACTATGAATTATATACCCAAAATATATACATATATTTATAAGTGAATTTACACAATAATATACATAACCTAAAATAATATATTCATTTAATAACACATGTTTATATAAATCAATATTAACAAGATTTTTTTAAAATAAAAATAATAATCTTTTATTTGGCCAGTGAGCCTCCTAGCTAAAATTTGGCTACCATGAATGAGGATCATTCAAAATTTTGATGTACTTGATCTTAAATTTATTGATAATCATTATGAAGGTCTCCTATTAGTCATTAAATATCTAGGATGATAGGCAGTGTGTCTTTCTTGGTAGCTTACAAGGTCACTTATGATGGTCTAGTTGGTATTCAAGTCAAGTCACTTTGTCTTCTCATGAAATGGTCATTCTTTATTGATCCGGGCACCAATTTAGGCAACAATTCGAGTGATAGTTCAACCCCAATTGATGACGAAACTTCCGGGAGCCATAACTTTTGCACCGTAGCTCCAATTGACTCGTTGTTTGAACCGTTGGAAATCTAGGAATGAGGAGAACATCGTGAAATGGCATTAAGATTTTCTCAATGAATTTTGACCCCCAAAAACCCAATGGAAGTGTCTAAAATTTCAATTTTAGTAGTGCAGTCTAAAAATAGTAAGTTTCTAAAAATAGTAATTCCTCAAATTTTGTATTGTTTTAAATCTTGGAAGTTGAACCACTTAATCTCCCTCAAGATTTGTGACCTTCCACATCCTCCCCATGCTTTCAAAATGTGTATAAATGAAGAGGTAACCTGAAATGTGAAGACAAACATCTCTTCCTAGAGATAAGCATATATTTATATTGAGATTTTGAGTAATACTACATCTCTTCTCAGAGAATTCATTATTACTGTGTTATTTCTATGCTATTGAGATATTTATCAACCATAACTTCTGAGTTTTGGATCATTTATAGTCTTCATTATGTGTTTAACATTATTTAAGGTAAGTTTGACAAAGATAAGGCTAAGTGTGAAATCAATTCAAAGATAAATAATTCTCAAGGAAGCAAGATGATGATCCTTCAAATAGGAACCATGACCTAAAGCTAATCAAATTGATGAAGGAACAAAGCTAGTAAGTTGATCACATTATTTTTCAAGTAATTTAGAGAGATTAAAGTAGTTTTGATAAGATGAAGGTATTTCACTTAAATTAGTCTTATTGTGAATTTTAATGTTGATATGACAATTGATAGTAAAAAGTAAATGTAAAGGTTATATCATGTAAGAAGGTTCTTTTAAAGTCAGATAATACCCATGTTGTAACATCATGTTGTACTTGTCCACACATATCATTTAAATGTCTTAACAACTAATTTTTAACATTAGAATCCCCTTTATAACTACCCATTTATCATTTCTAACGTCCAAATTAGGAGTTATTGAGATATTTTCATGAAAATAAGGGTTTGAAACATTTTTTCACTCTCTTTCACATACGTACAAGTTAGGTAAAGTTGAAGAGTCACTTGATTCACCATCTCTAGTAGTTCTAAATGCTAGAACAGTCAAATTCTTGAATAAAATATGCTTTTGGAGGTCTTTTTTAGAGGGTTTATATTGATTTAAAATGTAAAAATTATTCCAAGGGTCACCATGGTCTTCTTAGTTCCTAATCCATACAGAAAGTGGAGCTACAAAGTCACAAAATACAAAAATCCACTATATTTCTCCATTGAGTTTTTTAGAAGCTCAAGATAGTCAACCAATTTTCACATAGTAATCTGAGAATAAAAAAATTTAGAGCCATTGTATTGGCTGTATAATGGAATCATAATTCCTTCCACTTTTTTTCATTTTTTATCTGGTTAGGCTTCTTAACTTTATGAATAATTAGGCATAGCAAAGAGACTCCAAACCCTATCAATGTCAATTTTATCCAAACACAAGGTTATAAAGTTGAATGAATTCATGGATATTATTTTTTAATGTCTATTTAACGCTAATTTACCACTGTAACATCATATTATTTTAGGTTTTCTCATGTTCATGTTTGGTGTAATGCCAGATAGTCTTGTTTTACTAGTTTGAGAAAGACAGTCAAGTTGCAAGAATTGTTAAGTGTTTTGGGTGTATTGAATGAATTCTCAGGGTGGATTATAATTTTTAAAATATAATAAATATATATAAAACCTATTAAAATATAATTGTATTAACGGACTTCAATGAGGACAAAGAACTAAGCATGTGCAGTTAGGTTATTTGAACTAGCTACCTTGGTCAAGTAACCTTGATCAAATGTGAATGAAAATTTAATTATTCATGATACTAAAGGAAATATATACCTAAAAATATCCTTAAATACCATTATAAATAATTATCCAAGTGGAAAATTTATAGGTCAGTTTTCAAAAGTCTCTTTTTAAGCCAAGTCCAAACGAAGATTGTGAACCTACAGGTCTACCTACTTGTAGGTCACTATTGGCATCAAATGCTTATCTATGGGGACTGATATTAATTATTTAATGAATAAAATAGATTAAATATCTAATTTTTAATATTATATTAAAAAAATTAATCCCAAACAACTCATATTTCAACTTACTCAGACTTCAAAGTGGATTGTGTAAACGAGAAAGGATCGTGTGAACCCAAAGGAAGGACTATGAAGGTCTCAAGTAAATATTAAAGTTAGTTGAGAAAAATTTGAAGGGAAAAAATAAACATAAAAAACATTTTAAAACTTAATTTAATCCTCATTGGTCAATTAGGTTCAAATGGACCAAACATAAGAAAAAGAAGGTTTTAGGCCTAATGACTACATATAGACTTGTAGCAGACAACATGAGTAAAACACATGTTGATAATAGTGTTTTGTGGATAATAAAAGGTAAATTGGTTAAAATAAAATTTAATTTATGTTTCCATGAATAAAAGAGTGAATTAATAAGTCTTTTTTGGCCTATGAGACTCAATTTGACCACCTATAGCCAAGGAGACTTAATAAGCACCTACAGGCAGATTATAGGCAAATATGAGGAAACACATTTGTAGTTTCCAATGTAATGTAAATAATTATATAGATAATTAAAATATATCATGAAACAACTCTTCCATATTTGTTACAATAATAAAATTCTTAATAAGTCCAACTGAAGAGGATACACCTTCAAACTTGCAATCATAAGGCTTAAACACATACCTATAAACATGCCTATATGAAGATGTGATTTATGTTTGGAATATGAAAATAAATGGAAATTTGTAGATAATACAATACATGATAAATAATGGTGAAAGGTTTTTCATCCCCTGTATTGAAGAGAAAACCCCCATGAAATATATTTTCAAGGCCTAGTATGGTAGTAGGACTAATTGGAGACCTATAGGCCTGTCATAAGAAAAATGGAAAAGTGGCACACTTTGTATTGGATTTGAATTATAAGGATTTTTAAAGTATAATAAACATTAGGTATGATCCACATATTTATTTATAACATTTAATAAAGAGGAAAGAAACTCAAATTAACTTATTCCTGGGCTTCACAAGGTTTTAGAACTCCATGAAGATCTACAGGTCTGAGTACAAAAAATGAAGAAATATTGTAGATTATGAATTTAATTGAAGATAAAATAACCTTAAAATGTCTAATATATATCAAAAAGTATTAATTGGTGTTTTAAATCCTTGATAAATGAATAAAACCTCTAAATACGGTTGTTAGGGCTAGAATGCCAAGATTGCTTACAAATCATTGATTTAGGGTAGAAAAAGTATGAAGGTTTTAAAGAGATAAAATAAAATTAATAGTGTGTGGGAATATATAAGGATGTGTTTAAAACCTCAATCAATTAGTTTCAAACCAAAATGTGAATTTTGAGGATCTTTTGAGCCAAAAATATCCTTCTCAGTCTCTATACACATGTTTTCCAACTTCAATGAGAGTTTTCATGGGATATTGATCATGATGTTATATTCTAATAGGGTTATTATAATTATAATATAGGTGTTTTTTCATTCATTAAGACTCACATATTTATAAATAATTTTTAAGAAGTGAGACTATTCCAAAACCCTCATGTCACTTTGTTTAAAGCTTGAGAAGGCTTGAAACTCAACATAGAATTCCAAGAAGAAATAAATGGTAAAAAAACTCTTAGGTAAAACTAGTTACATATATGCACTCAAAATTTATGGAATTGGTCAATCAATTGGAAACCTCATCTTTATGAACCATTGTTAAGAATGAGAAGAGCTTAAAACCCTATAAATGTCTCGATGATTATATTTGTCTTTTAAATGGCCTCAAATGCATTGGTTTGACTTTGGAAACACCTATATATCCCTTTTAGGTCTCATTAACATATATATGAGCCATATTTTGGTATGTGTGAAATAATGTTATACATAAATATGAGCCTAAAAATGCAATTTTGATGGTTTCTCATGAATTTTGATTGGGTGAGACCTAGTAAGATACTTTAAATCACATAAAACCTAGATAAGGTATGGGAAGATTATTATGAAGACTCATCAATAATGTATATTGTGATATCAATACCATTTTTAGGTTCCAAGCCAACTAATGGTAAGCAAGTTGCTATCAAGAGCTCCTAATATGCCTAATTAACATATGTATCAATCTTGGAGATGATTTTGAGTGTGAATAGGAGTGGAATTATTCCCTATAGGGTGTTCAATAGGTATTCAAGATATGATAGCAGTTTCCAACTAATAAATAGGCCTAGGATGGAAAGACTAACTTGTTATTGGGGTCTTCATTTGAATCAAGCAAGCTTTTCAACCAAATATAGGTTCTTATGAGTTTTAAGACACTTGATTCCTGATCCTCAGCCTCACCAAGATTAGATAAAAATTTTAATGGCTTAGGAGGATATTTATAGACTTTAATAATCATGGATAAGAGTTCCACATGCTAATACAAAGACTTGTAACTCATTCTAAACCAAGAATGAGCAGTTTCATGAATTAGATTGATCAGTCATCCTAGAAGGTGAAGAGTAATTCCAAACCACCCTTGATGAGGGAAAATATTAGATTAAGTTTACACAATTTGATAAAATAATTCATAACTACCTACTTTCATATTTTCTTGCTTTTAACTTGTTCTTGTGAGATGACATTTATCATATACTCCTCCTACACCTCTTCTCTCTCTCTCTCTCCTCATATTATTCTATATATATGCCTAATTTTGGAATTGAATATATCCTTCAATTGAGTATGGTGAATCCCAACTCCTTTTTTAATCCATTTAAGCAATAAAAAATCTAGTTTTACCTTCTCTTGTGATTGTATTTTAGTATTTATACAAGATTTATTGATATTTTCTAGTTTTGAATTAGTTATCGATGACATGTTGTCTCATTGTCTCACATATATGTAGTTTAAACTCACTTTTTTATGTCATATAGAGTGTTCAAGTAGTCTTGTGGAGTTTAAGTGAGGTAATATTCCAGTTTTGTATTTCATACCTATTTAAAATAGCCCTCCTTACCTAATCATCATCTACCACACCATACTAAAATATTAATGTAAGAGGAATTTGTTAAGAGTAGTGTAAGTATGGATTAGATTGATGCTGACTATGCATCTACAAATGTGTGGTAGTGGTCAACAAATTTGATGCATCATCTCCCTAGTTAGTTAGTTTCTAGTTTATATCTCCCTTTTATCTTTCAAAAAATAAGTTTAGTAGTGATTCTAAGTGATAAAATCAAGGGAGATATCCCTATCTATAGGTTCAATCCATCCTTTAGGTCACCCATAACCTAGTATTATTCTCGTACTATCACTTAAGTGAGGAGGTTTGAACAACCTCGTCAAGGCTACAACTTTTGATAAAAACAATTTTGTCATGTCCAGTGGGTCAAGGATTGCATCCCATTGAAGATTTATTAATGATTACATACAATAAATCATTATTTGGAGGCATGAACACAAGAATCAATAGTGACTCCAAGTGAATCTCAGCTGGTATAAGTAAATTAAGTGTCTAAAAATCAAAAAATTGGTATGTATTCTCATCATTTTTTAGATCAAAATGCATACTCTGTGCCTTCACATTCTTCATATTAGGTTGATTGAATTCATGGATTAACTCCAAATGTATCTAAAATAGTAACATATAAACCTCACCAAGGTTATCAGTATCCTTATATTTCCTTTCCCAATCCAACTCAACCTCTTTGGAAACCTACTTGTCTCTTTAGTCATCCTTGTAAAAGTCACTTTGCCTCTACTCCAACCTTCTTAGACTTGAAACAAACCCTTATATGTTTGGAAATGAAAATGAGAGAGATTGATAAAGAGAAGGAACTTGGCTTGATTATCTAAAACCCTTATATTCAAAATGAAAACACTTAAATAATGAAAAATTTTATGCATTCACTTAAGTTTAGTTGGGTAGAAATTAAGAGAAGAATAAAAATATTCCAATTGATGAGTTTATATAAATAAGAGGACTAATTCAATGTATATATAATATACTAGTAATTGAAGAGATACAATAAATGCAATACATTCAGTATTGTATGCCTTCTCCTACTCCAAGTCAATAGTCTCTTGTTCCAAATCTAACACAAATTACAATATGCCATCAAGAGAGGTCTATGTCAATGTCACCTTCACCCACTCTTCCTCAAGAGCCTAAAACCATTATATATTTTATACCTTCTTATACTAATACCCCTTATTATGTCATGCCTACTCTTGAGAAAGAACCTTCTCCAATGCCTATCCAAGATCAAGAAGAAGAGAAGTGTGTGGAGTTCAAGTTAAGAGATCTCTCAAGTTATTCAATATCTTCACCTACCCTTAAATTTATATCTATTTATGAATTTAAATACACCTCAAATATTTATATATCTATTAAGGAGTGGAAGGAGAAGAATGTAGCATCCTAAATTCAATTTCATTCTCCATCTCTCCAAAAATCCTTTAATGAATATAACTCCCAAAAAATCCTAAGTTGGAAGGACACTCTATTAAGATTCAAGATAGATAATTAAGTCTCTTTCCCTACCACACTCTCCTTTTATGAAGGATAACCTACTACATTAAGGGGAAAAAATGAATTTTTAATTGGAAAAAGGAATTTGTGAAGAGAAGAAGATTAGGTGGAAATTCTTGAAAAGATTAAGGAGGGTGTAGCTGTAAATAGATCTCAAAAAGGATATGAAGAGAGTGTTTCAAGTTTATGTGATGAAGATATACTTATTAATAGTCCTATTTATCAAGAAGGAATCAAATTAGTTTTCAAATATGATGAAAAAGATGGTATTAATAGAGGAGTGTAAGGTAACATGATACAAATCTCTTGTTAAAGTGATTCCATTGAAAAAGATGAAGAATGTCTTGATCAAGTATGGAAAAAAATATACCATAGATTCATGGAATAAGATGACTTACTTGGAAATAATGTGATTCCTTTAGAACATGAAGGTGAACTTCAACACGAAGTTGTAGAATTTGGCAATCCTCTAGAAGAAGACAAATTATGTTTGGGACAAGAAATGCATGATGAATTAGACCTTAAGTTTGTAGATGAGATTCCATTCTTCATGGAGGAAGAAGAAGACCAATCTAGTTTTCATATATTGAGTCTTGATGAAGGAAAGAATGATTATGCAACAATTGGCTAGGTTGAAGCTAAGCATAGAGTGACTATTTTCAAAGACACATTGGCCTTTAGCCTTGTTGAACCTCATGAGCAAGATGAAGATTTGAAAGAAGTTTAGGTGGCTTCTAGTAAGAAATTGATATAACTTGAAGTAGACAAATTATAGTTATGTCCTAATTTTATTGATTAATTTGAAGTGCTTGATGAGTATGTTGTCCCTCAAGAGAATGATAAGAATGGAATTGAATTTGATATGATTTTAAGTGATGAAGAATAAGTTTCATTTTGGAATAGCTATAAACTTTTTTATCTAGTTTAGATAGTAAACTTACATCCCATGAGGAGAGTGTTAATATTATTGTCTTGTCCAATAAGCATGATTAAAACATGCATGAGAAAGATATTTAAAATAACATCATGGTAGTTGATCTTTGTTGAGTCTCATGAACAAGTTCAAGGAGGTATTCAAGACATGTGATCATCCTACTTGGACATGTTTAATGAATTTCAATAATTTGGTAAGTCAGCACCTCTATAAGAAAAAGATGAAGTTTTTTATGAGAATTACAAATCTCTTAGCAAGCCAACAAGTCTTATAAGTCATCACCAGTATGTTTAAATACATGGTGTAGAAATATATGATGAATATGACACTCTTAGATATGAGCAATGGATGTATATTAATCATCAAGTGGAAGTTGAATTTGATGTTCCCTTAAAAATCAAAGAGTGATCAACTTGGAGCTCTCTCACATTACCAAGAATAGACAACATTATGAGTTAAGAGTTGAAGATCAAGATGAATTTGTGTTCATTGGGGACATGTTTTTTGTTGCTGCTATATTTGAGTTTGAGTCAAACAAGGTATTGGTCAAGAAAGGATTTATTCAAGCAATAAAAAAATCTGATCATTAGCTTATAAATTATTCTTGTTCATCACATGAAGGTGACTTAAGGATTTTTCCTTTTGATCCAAGAGAATTAGTTCTAAAAGGTTAGTTATACATAGTAGTTTCTTGTATTGTCTTTCCTCTAAGTTTTATGTAGCATAGTGTTTAGTTTGTTATTTTGTTGTGTGTGTGTTACTTTGGTGTGTTTGTTTTTTTTTCTTGTTGTGATTATGAATAAAATCAATTGTCTCAGTTTTTTCAACTAGTTTATAGTCAAATGTCAAGGTCAGGTCATATTTTTTTGTTGAGCAAAAATGAATCCATATCCCAATGGATGGACTAGGCAACCCATCTAAGGTGTATAGTAGATAAGCAATCACAAGAGGCCATCAAATATGTTAGATAAAATTTGGCTACCATGAATGAGGATAATTCAAAACATTGATGTAATTTATCTTAACTTTATTTATAACCATTATGAAGGTCTTGTATTAGTCATTAATGATCTAGGATGATAGGTAGTGTGTGTTTCTTGGAAACTTATAAGGTCACATAAGATGGTCTAGTTGGAAGCTAAGTCAATTCACTTTGTCTTGTCATTAAATGTAAATTCTTTATGGTCTTAATTATGTGTTTAACATTGTTTAAGGTAAGTTATACAAAGTTGAGGTTAAGTGTGAAATCAAGTCAAAGAGGAATAATGATCAAGTAGGCAAGATGGTTACCCTTGAAAGAGGAATTATGGACTAAATATACTCAAATTGACTAAGGAACAAATCTAGTAATTTGATCATATTATTTTTCAAGCAATTTGGAGAGGTTAAATTAGTTTTGATAAGATTAAGGTATTTTAGTTAGACTATTCTTATTATGCATTTAAATGTTGATATGATACTTGATTGTAAAAATAAAATGTGAAGGTTATATCATGTAATAGGGGTATTTTAAAGTTATCTAATACCCATGTTTTGACATCATGCTATACTTATCTGCACATATCCTCTACTAGGAATAAAACACTTATAAATCTAGATCTATTATTACCATAAACCAAATCTAAAGTTATGAAATGAAATTCATCATGGAAACATTCCTTAATTCACCATTAATATGAAAACATAAATGAGAGCATGATAAAAATAACATAGATAACACAAATCTAACGTGGTTCACCCAATGTGGGCTACATCCACCAATACAAGTTCTAAAATAAATTAGTAATCTAAAACAAGATTATAATGAACTCTCACAAAGAAAAATCTCTTATACAAAGTGTTGCACAAAAAACTGCACTTTCACCTACACCTGCACAATGTTGTAGCTCACAATTTGTTAAACCACACCCTGTAATGAACACCTGCACTTTGAAAAAAACCTACACATTGAATTTGATCCTCAAAGACACACCCTAAAAATAAGCCATCAACCTATAAATGCCACACCACATCCTGTATATATAATAAAATGAAGAAAGACCACAAAAGGAAGAGCAAATATGCAATGCTTATCCAAGATAAGCATTATCCAACATATGACAACCCTCCTCCACCTCATCAAGCCTATCCAAAAGCTATCCTAAGGAGGAATTCACCATTTCCATCTCTTGACCTTCTAAGGGCACATTTTTCCAAAACCATGTGATCACAACCAACTCCACTCAATAAGGAAGGAGTTCCCTTTTCCAAAAAAACTAGCTTCCTCAAAACAAGGAAGTAAACATGGGAAAAGGCATCTAACAACTAACTTCATGAAATATGGAATACATAGAAATTAGGAATACAAGGAATATTCCACTCACATGTGGAGAAAATGAAAATTATGCCCCCACATCTTTGGATCTCTTTAAGTCCCCAAAATTTATTTCTATGGTCATGTGATATCCCCAAAGGGATCCACACTCAAAAATCTCCCACTTGGAGACCATTTTTCCTGAACATAATCTATCACTACTCCATGCCACTAAGGCCAATCAAAACTGAACATAGTCTCAAATTTTCTAATGTGACCACCTTGGTCATCATATCCACAAGATTATGGCTAGTATGAATCTTCTCCAGCTTGACCAAGTTCTCCTCCAAATCTATACTGATGAAGTGATAACATAATTGAATGTGTTTCATCCTTGAGTGGAAAGCAAAGTTCTTTGCCAAATGAATAACACTCTGACTGTCAATATGTAGTCTCCCAACTTCTTTCTCATGCCCCAACTCTCAAAACAACTCCTCTAACCAAATCATCTACTTACTAGCCTCTGTGGCAGCAATATACTCTACCTTTATGATTGACAAAGCCACAACCTTCTGTATCCTAGAAATCCAACTAACCACTATATCTCCACTAGTAAATATATATCCTATCATACTCCCCCTAATATCAATATACCCTACCATATTTAAGTCCACATAACCATGCAAAGTGGTATCTGATCCACCATAACATAATGCAAAATCAATGGTTCCTCTCAAATATTGAAGAATCCATTTCACTGCCTACCAATGTTCATAGCCTAGATCAATCATATACTTGATCACAACTCCCACTATATGGGCAATATCTAGCCTAGTACAAACCATGGCATACATCAAGATAACACCTGCTGAAGAATAAGGTACCTTGGACATCTTAAGCTTTTTAGCTTCTATCTTACGACACTGCTCATTTGATGATCTAAAGTGGCCTAGCAAAGGAGTACTAATAGATTTAACATCCAACATACTAAACATTTCCAAGACTTTCTTCACATACTCTGACTAGGATAAAACCAACTTCCTCTACTTCCTATTAGGAGTAATCCTCATACCAAGGATTTTCTTTATAGCACCCAAATCCTTCATAGCAAAGGAGTCACTAAGTTTTTTCTTGAGCATATTAATATGTTGTATGTTCTTTCCTACAACTAACATGTCATCCACATATAAGAATAAAATAATAAATGAGCCATAATAAAAATGTTTGATGTACATGCAATGGCCATAATTACACCTTTGATATTCTTGTTCCAACATAAAACAACCAAATTTCTTGTACCATTGTTGTGGAGGTTGTTTAAGGTCATATAAGATCTTATTTAATCTACACACATAGTTCTCTTTCCCTTTGACCTCATATCCCTTTGGTTGCTTCATATACAACTCTTCATCCAAATCACCATGAAGAAAAACAATTTTCACATCTAACTATTCTAAGTGCAAATTCTCAACTACAACTAAACCAAGAATAGTCCTAATAGAAGTCATTTTTACAATAGGAGAGAAAATCTCATCAAAATCAATACCTAATTTTTGTGAAAACCCCTTAACCACCATCCTAGCCTTATACTTTTTTCTCCCTTGATCTTCTTCTTTTATTCTAAAGATCCACCTATTTGTTAATGTACTCTTTCCCTTGGGTAGCCTTACTAAATCCTATGTTTGGTTCTCCATGAGAGATATATGCTCATAATCCATGGCTTGTTCCCACTTCAACATGGCATATACCTACATTACTTCTTCATAACACTGTGGTTCTCCATTGTCAGTGAGTAATAAATAATTCAAAGAAGGAGAAAAATGTTTAGGTGCTCTTCTTACCCTAGAAGATCTTATTACCATAGGATTTTGGGGTCCTTGTGTAGAAGGTTCCTAAATGGAATCCTTGGATACTTTTCCATCCACAATGTCATCCAATACTATGTACTCTTTCTATTCCTAATTTTGTTCTTGAAACTGATCCTTATGCATGAATTTTTCATTAAAGACTACATCTCTAGACTAAAATATTTTTGTATCTTTAATGCTCCATAAATGGAAGCCAAAGTCATCCTCACCATAACCAACAAATGTGCATTTATCTGATTTATCCTCTAGCTTGGTCTTATCCTCTTTCTTGATGAGATAAAATGCTTCACATTTGAAGACTCTTAGAAAAGAATAATCAACATTCTTAGTAGACCAAGCTTGTTCTGGAATGCCTCCTTCTAAAGGCATAGAAGGTCCTCTATTAATCATATATACTATCATACTAACTTCTTTAGCCCAAAACTGTAAAGACAACCCTACATATAACCTCATGCCTCGAGCATGTTCCATTATTATTCTATTCATCCTTTTAGATACTCCATTTTAATATGGAGTTCCTAGAGCCATTCTTTGCCTATGAATTCCATTATTATAACAATAATCAAAGAAAGCATTACTATAATACTCACATCCATTATCTGATCTAAGACATTTTAATTTGAGACCAATTTCATTCTCAACCAAGGCTTTCCACTTCTTAAAAGTTTTAAATACATCAAATTTATTTTTAATGAAATAAACCCAAATGTTTCTAGTTACATCATCAATAAAATTAACATAATAATTAGATACACCAATGGAAGATACCTGAGCTAGCCCCATACATATGAGTGTACTAGATCTAACTTGTGCTATTTCCTTATGGGTCCAACCTTTATGAAATTAACCCACTTTTGTTTCCTATACACATTAATTTCACAAAAGTCTAGATCTAGATCTTTCAATCCAAGAAACTTATCTTTTAAGATCTACATGCCTTTATAGCTCATATGACTGAGGTTATAGTGCCACATAGTTCATCTCTATCCATAGTAACTAAATCAATAAAATCAACACTAATAGTAAAATACAAAGTACCAACTTTATTACCTCTTGAGATCACAAGAGAACATTTGGTAACTTTCTAAGAATCTACAGTAAATAATATTGAACATCCCTCATTACCTAATTGTCCCACTAAAACCAAGTTCCATATCAACATAGGCACATGTCTAACATCCTTAAGGATCGATATGCTCACATTCTACATCTTAACAAGAACAAAACCTTTCCCTACTATCTCACATGGTTCATCATCACAAAGATATACATGTCCTAGATTCTCTTGAACACAATCAGTAAAATAATGCTTATGTGGGGTGGCATGAAAAGAAGCCCCTAAATCTAATACCCAAGACTTAGAAAAATTAGCCACATAAAGAATTGAGGCTTCTTGACATGAATTACCTGATTTCACATTTACCTCATTCATTTCCTCTTTGTTGGCATTCTTATCTTGAAGTGACCAACAATCCTTCTTTGAGTGTCTACTCTTCCCACAATGCCAGCATATCATCTTGGATCTAGATCTAGACTTAGATCTACCTTTTGACTTTCCTTGGTTGCCTTTGCTCTTTTATTTTTTCCTCCCTTTAGTATCAATGGATAATGCATTACCTACATATGATTCACCAGTGTTTTTATTTTGCATCTCCTCACTAAAGATCACACCTACAACATCCTCAAAATTCAAGCTTCCCTTGGTAGGGATTGCATTACTCATAGCCATAACCAAACTATCCCAACTATCAGGCAAAGAACATAATATTAGTAAATCTATAACTTCATCATTAAACTTGATTCCAATTGAAGTGAGCATATTTACAACCATATTATAATCATTTAGATTATTAGCTATTGAACTATTCTTAGACATTTTCATGTTAAACAATATTTTCATAAGAAATGTTTTATTAGAAGCTAAAGGTTTCTCATATAACTTCCCAAGTTTATCTATGAGATCCTTTGTAGTTATCTAATCTACAATGTTAAATGCAATAGAAGATACAAGGTATAACCATATGGCTCTTAATGCCTTCCTATCAAGTAATGACCAATCTGCATCACTCATACTTATAGGTTGTCCTCCTTTCCCCTCCAAGGGGAGTTGAAGTTCCTTCTAATATAAGTAATCTTCCATCTACATTTTCCACAAACCAAAATGTTTACCATCAAACTTCTCAACTCTGAATCTAATATCTTCTCCCATAGTTTCCACTCAAGCTAATAGTTTTCCTGTGATTTACCACTTTTGCAAAACACACAACCATTGGCTTTGATACCAGTTGTTAGGAATAAAACACTTATAAATCTAGATATATTATTATCATAAACTATATCTAAATCTATGCAATAAAATGCATCATGGAAACATTCCTTAATTCACCATTAATATGAAAGCAAGATAAAAATAACATAGATTTATCATGGTTCACCCAATGTGGGATACATCCACCAATGAAAGTTCTCAAATAAATTAGTAATCTAAAACAAGATTACAATGATCTCTCATAGAGATAGAAAAATATCTTATAAAAAGTGTTTCACAAAAACTACACTTTCACTTGCACCTGCATAAAGCTATATCTCACAAGTTGTTAAACTACACCCTATAATGAACACCTGCACTTTACAAAACCCCTGTACATTGACTCTGATCCTCAAAGACACACCCTAAAAATAAACCATCAACCTATAGAGGCCACATCACATCTTGGATATATAATAAAATGAATAAAATCCATAAAAAGAGGAGCGAATATGCAATGCTTATCCAAGATAAGCATTATCCAACATGTGACAACCCTCATCCACCTCATCAAGCCTATCCAAAAGCTCTCCCAAGGAGGAATTCACAATTTCCATCTCTCTACTTTATAAGGACACATTTTCCCAAAACCATGTCATCACAACCAACTCCACTCAACAAGGAAGGAGTTCCCTTTTCTAAAAAACAACTAGCTTCCTCAAAACAAGTAAATATGGGAAAAGGCATACAATAACTAACTCCTTGAAATATGGAATACATAGAAATTAGGAATACAAGTAATATTCCACTAACATGTGGAGAACATGAAAATTATGCCCCCACATCTTTGGATATCTTTAAGTCCCCAAAATTTATTCCTATGGTCATATGATATCCCCAAAGTGCTCCACACTCAACATCCTCTAAATGTCTTGGCAACTAGTTTTTAATGTTAGAATCCCCTTTATAACTACCCATTTATCATTTATAATGTCTAGATGAGGATGTTTTAAGAGAGATGAAGGAAAATAAGTGTTTGAAACATTGTGGCACTCTCTTCCACATTTGTACAAGTCATGGGAAGCTGAAGAGTCACCTAATTCACCATATCTAATAATTCTAAAGTGTAGAACAGTTAGATTCTTGAAAAAAGCATGATTTTGGAGGTATTTTACAAATGATTATTTTTATGGATAATGTAAAATATCTTAAATGGGTCCCCATGGTATTTTCAAATCCAAATACATATAAAAAGTGGATCTATAGAGTCAAATAATGCTAAAACCCACTCCATTTCTCCATTGGGTTTCTTGGCAACTCAAGATAGTCAACTAGTTTTCCCTTAGTAATTTGAGGAGAAAGAAATTAATATATAAATATTGAGCCTAATTCCATTAAACTTTGTGGTATTTTTTTCTAGGTATGCTTCTTAAATTTATGAATAATTGTTAAGAAGTTAAGGTACATAAAAGAGACTCAAAACCCCATTAGGGTCAATTTTATCCAAATGTAGGGTTCTAAAATTATATGAATTCATAAATATTATTTTAAAAATGTATATTTAACACTAATTTACCCTTGTAAAATCATGTTATTTTATGTTTTCTCATGTTCATGTTTTGTGTAATGCCAAATAGTCTTGTTATGCTAGTTTGAGCAAGACAATCAAGTTACAGGAAATTTAAAGTGCTTTGGGTGTATTAAATGAATGAATGGAGTGTATTTCATTTTTTAAAAACTAATAAATATTTATTATACCTATAAAAACATCATTGTATTAATTTACTTCAAGGAGGATAAAGAACTAAGCATGTATAGTTGAGTTGTTTGAATTAGCTACCTTAGTAGAGTAACCCTAATAAAATGTGAATAAAAATTTCATTGTTAATGATCCTAAATTAAATAAATACATTAAAATATCATTTAATACCATTATAAATAAGTATCAATGTTGAAAATTTAGAGGTTATTTTCCAAAATTCTCTTTTCAAGCCAAGTTCAAATGAAGATTGTGAACCACAAGTCTATATACCTATAAGTCACTATTAGAATCAAATGTTTATATACAAGAAGTGATATGAATTATTTAATGTATAAAATATATTAAATATTTCCTTATTCATAATATATAAAACATTTTAATCCCAAACAACTCATATTTCAACTTACTCAAAGTTCAAAGTGGACTATGTGAGCACAAAGGAAGGACTATGAAGGTCTCAAGTAAATGTTCAAGGTAGTTAGGTCAAATTTTAAGGAATAAATAGACATAAAAAACATTTTTAACCTTAATAAATTTAACCCTAATTGGTTAATTAGGATAAAAAGGACCAAACATAGGAAAAAGAAGGTTTTAGACCTGATGATTGTATATAAGCCTGTAGCAGGCAACATAAGTAAAATACATGTTGAAAATGGTTGTTTAGGGATAAAAAAGGTTAATGGGTTAACATAAAATGTTATTTAATTTTAAATTAACAAAATATCACATCAATAAGGCTTTTTTCCTATGAGACTCATTTTGACCACCTATAGAGAAGGAGACCTAATAAGTACCTACAAGCAAATTAAAGGCAAATAAAATAAAACACATTTGTAGTTTATATTGGAAGGTAAATAAGTATATTGAGAATTAAAATGGAGAATTACACAAATATTTAATATGTATTATAACAATTAAATTATGAGTAAGTCCAAGTGAAGAGGATACACCTTTAAACTTCTAGTCAAGAGGCCTAAACATAGACCTACAAGCCTACCTATATGAATATGTGCTCTATGTTTAGAATATGAATATATAGGGATAATTTGAGATGATAAAATACATTAAATATAATTTTAAAAAGGTTTTAATCCCATGTATTGAAGATAAAACACCCAATAAATATATTCTCAAGGCGTAGTATGGTAGTAGGCCTAATTGGAGACCTACATGCCTGACATAAACAAAATGGAAAAGCGGCACTCTTTGTAATAGATTCAAGGTATAGGTATTGTTTATGTACGATAAAAATTATGTATGATACAAATATTTATTTATAACATTAAATAAAGATGAAATATACTCAAGAGAACCTATTCTTAGGCTTGGCAAGGTTTTAGTCCTCCATGAAGATTTACAGGTCTGTGTATAAAAAATGAATAAATATTGAAGATTATGAAGTTAATTGAAGATAAAATACCCTTAAAAATTATAATATATGTCAAAAATTATAATTATAGTGTTTTAAATCCTTGATAAATGAAAAAAAAATTCAAAATAGTGTTGTTAGGGCCATGATGTCAAGATTGCTTACAAACGTTGATTCATGGCAGAATAAGTATAAAGGTTTTGAAGAGATAAAATAACATGAATAAGTGTGTGGGAATAAATAATTATGTGTTTATAACCTAAATAAATTAGTTTCAAACCAAAATTTTCATTTCAAGGATATTTTGGGCCAAAAATATTCTTCTCGGTCTCTATACACATGGTTGCCAACTCGAGAAGGTTTTTTATGTGCTTGGAACTTCTCTAAGACTTTGCATGGGATAAAATGAATTATGGGAGTGGTTAAGAGGGTTATTATAATTAAAATATATTTGTTTTTTCATTCATTAATAATCAAATTTTTATAATAATTGATGAGAAGTGATAAGACTCCAAAACCCTCATGTCACCTTCTTTAAAGCTCGAGAAGGCCTGAAACTATGCACAGAACTTCCAAGAGGAAATACATGGGACCAAAATATATTAGGTATAATTAGGTACATATATTCACTCAAAAATTTTGGCATTTATCAATTAATTATAGCCCTCATCTTTATGAACCATTGTTAAGAATGAGAAGAGCCTAAAACCCTACAAATGACCTAATGATTGTATTTATCTTCTAAATGGCCTCAAATGTATTGGTTTGAAATTTTAAACACTTGTATATCCATTAAAAGTCTCATAATATATATATATATATATATATATATATATAATCCATTTTTTGTCACATGTGAGATATTTTTGTATGGAAATAGGCCTAGAAATGACTATTATAGGCCTAAAATGCAATTTTTGATGGCTTCTCATGAATTTTTACTAAGAGAGACCTAGTAGGATACTTTGAAACCACCTATGACATAAATAAAGTATGGGAATATGATTATAAATACTCATTAAGAATATATATAGTGATAACAACACCATTTTGAGGTTCCAAGACAACTAATGGTAAACAAGTTGCTATCAAGAGCTCCTAACATGGCTAATGCACATATGTATCAATATCAGAGATGATTTTGATATTGAATAGGATTGGAATTATTTAATATAAGGTGTTGGAGAGGTATTAAATAAATGATGGTAGTCCTCAATAAATAACTAGGACTAGGATGGAAACACTAACTTGCTAATGTAGTCTGCATTTGAATCAAGCAAGCTTTTCAACCAAATACAGGTTCTTATTAGTTTGAAGACACTTGATACATGATTATTTGCCTCACCAAGATGAGAGAAACATTAAAATTGACTAGGAGGACACTGAAAGACTCTAATAAGAATGGCCAAGAGTGCTACATGTCAAGACAAAGACTCGTAACTCCTTCTAGACTAAGAATGGGTAGTTTCATGAATGAGGTTGATGAGTCATCCTAGAAGGTGAAGAGTCATTCCATGCCACCAGTGATGAGGTAAAAGATCAGATCAATTTCACACATGTTGATAATATACTTAATAACTACCTACTTGAAGATTTTCTTACTTATAACTTGTCTTTATGAGATGACATTTATCATATGTTACTCTTATGCCTTTTCTCTCTCTCTCCTTCTCACATTATTCTATATATATGCATGATTTTGAAATTGAATGGATCCTCTACTTGAGGATGGAAAATACCTACTTCTTTTATAAACCGTTGAATAAATAATAAATCTAGTTTTACCTTTTCTTATGACTAAATTTTAGTGTTTATGCAAGAATGATTGATCTTGTCTAGTGTTGATATAGTTATCCTTGACATATTGTCTCATTCTCTAAACTATATGTAGTTTAAAATCACTTTTTCAAGTCATATGGTCTGTTAGATTAGTCTTGTGGAGGTTAATTTAGTTAATCTTCCATTAGTGTCTTTCAGACCTCTTTAAAAATATCCCTCCTTGCCTAATCATTTTCTACCACCTTCATATTGAAATATTGATGTAAGAGGAGTAGATTAGGAGTAATATATGTAAGTATTAGCTTCATTATTACTATTAATATGTAAATGTGTGGCAGTGTTCAATAAATTTGGTGCATTACCTCCTTAGTTACTTTGTTTTTAGTTTTTCTCTCCCTTTTCCCTTCTAAGCAATAGGTTTAGTAGTGATTATAGGTTAGAGAATCAAGGGTAATAGCCTTATATAGAGATTCAATCCACCCTTTAGGTCACCAAAAACCTATAATTGTTTCCGTGTTATCATTTAAGTGAGGAGGCTTGAACAAATTCCTCAAGAGTACAAATTTTGATGATAATATGGCCCTAGGCCGACCATTAGAGGGTCATTGGCCATGGATATAAATCATGGGGAGTGGGGTATATGGATGGCCAAACCCCCTCTCCATTACATTAATGGAATGGTTGGGGGTCAACCTAGTCGTCTCACCCTTTCCCTTCTTTTTATTTTTTTGTATTTGTTTGGATTTTATATTTTTATCTTTTTTTTTAATTATATATATATATATATATAATGTATATTTTAATTTGATTTATATTAATATTTATATATAAAAGTGTATATAATTAATGACAACTAATGATTTATTATTATATATATATATATATATATATATATATATATATATATATATATATATATATATATATATATATATATATATTGGAAACTAAAATTATATTCTAATTTTTTAAATTTCCCATAGTTGATTTATAAATTATGAAAAATAAGATGAACAATTTGTTTACTTATTTATTCATATTACTCAAGTTTGAACATAAATAAATTAATAAGATAAGAACTTGGTATGTATTTATTTTGAATGGATATTAAAATATGTATTTATTTAATTACTTTAATTATATAAATTTTCATCTTAATGGTGAGCATGGTCATTGATGTCTTAGGTTGTCATTATTGTCAACAAGAGCATGAGGTACAAGTGCATTAATGTCAAATAAGTTATGTTTGATATCTTGTGTTGATGATGAAAATTGTACCATCAATGAATCAACCCTTTTGCCTATTGTGAAGGTTAATTTTGAATCATACTAGTCTAATTGTGGGGTTATACAAGTTCATCTATGATCCTAAAGACATGAGGGGGTTTTTATAAGTTTTAATAAATAATCATCAAGTTATCAAATGCGACTTATTCTATTATAACAAGCAAAAATCCATTTTGCTAAATCATGAATCAGTTAGAGTAAGAATCTATAATCTATTCTATCTGATAGAGAAAACCTATGAGTTAGATAGTCTCTTAAAGAATATAAATGGGATTCAATAAGTATTCATATATTCAAAAATATTTCATTTTTTGCTATAATATTCTCTATGTTAATTCCAAAAGATGATAGAAAGAGAAGAAGATAGATTTAAGATAACAAATATAAGACATTCAATCACTTAAATAGAAAAGAGAGACAAAAAACAAACAAACTAAAGGAAACTAGCCTACTAAGAAAACAAACTACTAAAGCTATAAACTAATTAAGACAAATACTCAAATCAAACAAACGAAAAGGGTGAGGCAAAATACTAAAAGATTAAACAAGGTCAAAAACTAAAACTAAATAGAATTGAACTAACAACTAAGAAGCAATTATTAAAATTAAATTTAAACTAAACAAAGGCTATAATACAAATACTTGAACAAATATAGAAACTAATTATAAATAATTCTAAAATTAAATAAAGAAACTAAAAAGGAACTAAAGTACGAAATAAACTACCAAATAATTAAACTATATAAATAGAAAACTCTATATAACTGAAAAAGATTAAATTTAAACACTTTGAAGAAATTAAACTCTAAATAAATCTAAACGAAAATAGTGATCTAAGAGGGGTTTACTACTATCTAAACAAAGAAGAAGAACAAGATCTAAACTAAAGAAACTAATAGATAAAAAGATAACCAAAAACAAAAATAAAATTAGAATAGAAGAAAACTAAAATAAAAGAATGCATTAAATTTAGAGTTAAATAGATTAAAATAAAGTGTGTGAGTCTCAAAGGAGAGTCATCTTAGTAGAAAAGGATAAATTTATTGAGAAAACCAATATTTTTCCTTTACAAAAACTTGAATGATAACTTTACAATCAAAATAGATCAATGAAGTGTCACAAAATAACAAAATTTTCATCATCATTCATGTTGAATACTTAGAATCCACACATAAGACTAAAAATAAGAATCATCAAAAGATTTTAAGCTTATAAATTATCAAGTAATCAATTTTAAACGATAAATAAAGCTAGATATACATGTGTTATATAAGCAATTACTCAAGCGTTAGATAAATTGCCATTAGGTATATGTGTAAATTTTATACTATCTCAGAAGATTTGAATAAAAATAAGAAAGATGAATGATTGACTTCAAAAAATGTCTAAGTCCTTAATAAATGTTGTTCTTATGTCTTCAAATGAATCCTTGATCTCTTATTATACCTTCAAACTTAGTTGCAAATAAGTTATAACTAACTTTATTTGGTTATTAGTTTATTTTAACTAATTAACTTTTAAAAATTTAATTAATTATAACAACTATTAGTTAAGGACAAGTTTAATTAAGACTTAAAGTTATAATTGATCAATTTTATTTAAATATAGACAGTGGGTACTAAGCTCAATGGGTGGGGACCCATATTGATTAATAATATAATAGAATACATATTTTAAACATAAAAGAAATAAGTCAAAGATTAATAAATCCTATTTATATTAATCTATAATGCATATTAAAATAACTTAAGCATATATATTATATCAAATCCCAAATTGCTACATTTTCCAAAATTTATCAAAATATATCAAAGTCTAAAATTAAAGTATCAAACTTAAATGTCAAGTTCTATCATGAAAAGTTTAGCATAAACAAAAAATCCATCCTTTAGATGACCAATTATTATTTGAATCAGATAATACTTCAATTACATGTTTGTCTTATTTATGAAGACAAACATTATATTCCATCTCTGTAGTAGGAAGTGACACCAATCTTATTCCTGAATCAATGGTGCTATCATCCATCTCCAATTTGATTCTCTTCAACATCCTGACCTTCATTGATGTATTTGGCCTAGATTGACTTTTGGATCCCTTTTCTATAGTGGAAGGTGGAATATTCATTATCTTCCTTCTATCAGCATAACCTTGAACTCCCAAATTCAATATTTCAAATCTCACGATAGGTTCACTATGGGCAACAACTAGACACAATATTTTACATGTTCTAATAGGATTTGCATGGAAAGGAGAAGGTACATCTAAAGGAATGGCTAAATTATTAAATTTTCTAGCATGGGCAGACTCAATTTCTAATGGTGTGGTCTAAATTATAGGAAGAGATTCAATAGTAGGTTCAATTCTTTCAACATGAGGAGGTTCGAGTGGTACATGTTGAGGATTATTGTCTAGACGATGAGATGAACTAGTTTGAGAAGGGGTTTGGGCTCCAAACCTATGGTCAAAGAGCTATTTGTTACTTCTATAACCTCTATTAATTATATTAGCAAGAAAATTACTTAAAATGTCTCAAAATTTAGGATTAGAAGCATCAAAGTGAATGGATATTCTTGCTCCCCTATGAAACCTAAGACCAAAATTTCTTGCATGAAAACCACCTCTATGAAAGCCTCTGTTAGGAATTGGATATTTAGCATCACTACCATAATTTTGTCTCCATCTCCTATTGTCATTACTTCTTGTTAAACCTAATTGATCCCACCTAGACATTATGAACAAATCTGAAATGAATTGAATTTAAAGACTGACAATAAATAAACTGTTCAAAAGAAGTAAGATTAAGCACTGTGTCTACTAAATACCAAACTGAACTGAACCTCATCATAATCTAAACTTCTTTCAACTATATAAAAATTAATTGAAAATTTTAGCCAATATTACAATTACATAATTTCATTTATAAAATACCTCATTAATACACCATAATGAACAAGATTTATTCATAAAATTTGAGGTTTAAAAAACTCTACACGAATGTCCTCAAGCATATCATCCTAACTATCCTAAAAGAAACCTTAAATATACTTGAATAACACATCTTCGAAAAGTGTGATACAAGTCTCTATGAATAAATGCATTGACCACTTCAAATCAAGGTTTAAAATAAATTTTTAATATATAATCTATTGATAGTACATAAACACAAAAATCCTTGAAATCTATTTTGAAACTATCAAAGACTCATGCCATTCGAACAACCAATCTATTATGCCTATTTACTTCAAAAATTCAAATAACCAATACATTTAATATTTTTACATGGAAACCATGAACTTCCTTTGTTTGAAAAACTTTATCCATGAATCACAATGTCTCTATTATTCATAAACTATATAAAATCAAACCAAAAATTCGTCATCTAAGATATGCATTATTGTATTTCCACCAAAACAATAAGCTAAAAATAAAAATATCAAGTTGTAGAAAAACTATTGAATCATACATCATAAAAATGATATACATAGCCTTTGTCCTTATTTTTAATATCACCAAAACCCTCAATTATAGTGAAGAAAAACTTCAAATATGCATAAGAAAATCACTAAAACTCTCAAAACATCTAATGCATCTAGGCTTAAATGATTTTCTCAATCTATGTTTCACCATTATTTAAAACTTAGCTCCATAATAAAGAGTTTTTTTAATCTTTTCACAAACCCTTAATATCAAAGATAGAAACCTAACATGCATCTTGAGTAAATTTTAAAAACTCCTTTGGATAAATAAGAACCAAATAAATAGGAACCCATTTATACATAAGTTGATGATAATTAGAAAATTTAATTTCCATTTTAGCCAAATATATAATTTTATACATAACCCATAATTTCTTTCAAACATGCAGGAAACAAACTACTCAAAACTTAAAAGAAATCATCATAACTTCCTTAAACATCCACATGCAAATGCTTTCACTAGAAATAATTGAGTCATAGGTTATTATTAATAAACAAATGGAAGCTCTATTTCATGTATATAAACCATCAACTAAAATTTTGTATCTTTTATAGTTATAGATAACTTATACTATTCTCAAAACCCTTCAAGAAACTTATCATATCTTCTCAAATGATTTTCATACAAATTCAAATAGAACTATTTCTTCATTGAAAATTGTAAAATTTTCCATAAATCTCCATAAAATAAAATGATTAATAGTACATAACATACCTGGTGATGACCCTGATCTCTCTATCTAATATTTTTCACCAAGACCTCAATCTGCAACTCAATAATTATTCAGTAGGGCTTCACTTCTACATCAAAGCTTGTAACCATATGAACCAAAAACCAAGAAATTCACAAGTTATATCCACCAACTTTCTATATAACTAACCAAGTGATGTGTTTAGTTTTCATTGTCTTTTATTTACTAATTGTGTACTTAGTGATTCTGTCAATTCATTTATCGGCTTCAACAAAATTAGTCTTCATTAAATCTTCATGTTAAAGTCTTAACCAAACTCCTCAAATCAAGGTAATCTTGAATCACATTAAATTCAATTACCACCAAATCTGAGTGTTAATCTTGAAAATTGAAGACCATACCTTCATATTTAATGTTCATGCCAACTCGCATTGCCTTTTTGTCCATATTTGTTAATCAGTCTCCAACTCACAACCAATAAATGCTTTGGGCTTGCTCTGTAATCATCATGATGGACTTGGTAATTTCTAATTAACATAGTGTCATGGTCTATGTAAATTATGATAAGCCCTCTTAAACTATAACCCATACTTAATCCAAACAAATATATTTTACAATGAAGTCACAATCTCAATAAATGTTAATACCATAGCATCATGACTCCTTAGGTCTTAAAGCCAAACCATGTGATAAATAAAGCCTTTTTAAATAATTTCAAAGGTATCAATTCAAGAAATTTTAATCCTTTTGAAAATGCATGCAAGTATTTCAAATAAACTCACATGCCATTAAACTTATCTCATGAAACAAATCTAAGATCCCAACCTTTTCACCACATGAATCTCTATGACCAAGAAAATAATAAAATGTACTTTATGCATTAGAAATTATAATAGCTATAATCTTGAAATTGATAACAACCTAATAGTATCAAAGAGGAATTTAGAATTTATGATACATAAGAATAATGCTCAATATATGCATCATTACATAGATGAATTATCCAAACTTTCTATATAGATTTGAAACTTCTCACAACATCACCACATTATTTTCATCAATATTCTAAATGGTCATTAAATCACAATTAATATGTATAATTAAGACTTTAATTTGATTTTTACTTTCATGATAGTTTTATAATGAAGTGTATTGATTTGAAAATATAGAATATTATGAATTCAATAATCGATATCACCATTATCTAATCTAAATTAGTAATCAAATCATTTATAAAATTATTATAATCTATTAGATTGTCAAAACTGAAAGCTCATTTATCAACTGAAATTGTACTAAAAATCAAAATGACTTATCACACACACACACACACACACACACACACACACACACACACACACACACACACACACACACACACACACACACACATATCGTGCTTTTTGAAACCACTTAGAAACATAAACATGAATTCATCAACCAATCATTATCATTTCATAATAAAAAATGTATCTAAAATACTATCAATCAATAGGGTCCCTGAAATAGTTTTAGATTTTATGACAGGGTCATCTCTATGGCAATAAGTATTGAATTTTTGAAAAATCTAAGGGGTGTAGAAAATAGGCATAACACTAGCGACCTTGCTAGTCAATTTTGTCTAATAAATTTAAGTAGAAAAAATGTCTTATTATATAAAACAAATTTCTCTTGTGTGATTTAGTAAAGTCATTTCTCAAGTAGCTAAGTGGAACCCCTTAAATAATGAATTTTTGTGAGGGATGGATTGTTCGGCTAGTATGACATGAAGAAAGGGAAATGAATAAAATGGAAGTTTGAGCTAGATGCATAATCAATTAAAAATGTGTTAAGCATAAAATCTGAAAATAAAGTAATACTATAACAATAAAATACAATTCAACCATATTATTCATTTATTACAAAAAACTTAATTTATAAGAGTAACTTTTGAAAATGAATGATACTCACAGTAATTATGTATCTCCCTTACATTATTCCTTCACAATGTGATATTTCTCTATCTACAACCCTTCATTGATTATTTCAAAAGCAAAGTACAACAAAGCAAAATAAAAAATGAAACAAGAAAATCAATAAGACAAAAAAACAAATAAAAGGAAAAATAAATAAAAAAGAAAATAGGAAAAGCAAAACAAAAGAAACAAAAGAGATGCAACTAATCATGAAATAGTTTCAAATGATGGCCATTCACTAAATAACATAGCCAATTTTCTTTAAGATCTTTAAGATGAAATGCATTTTTTTTAAGAGTTGTGGAAATTTTATAAGATCCAAGCCATAATGTATCAAACTTATGATGTTTTTTGAGATCTTTGTGAGCTTTATCCCAATATAAGACTAAGTCACAAACATTAACTTTTTTATTAAAAACTTTTTTATCAAAAAAATTCTTTAATTTTTGTTTAGATCTTTCAAATTTCTACAATGTTGTTGCTTTAGATTCATCAAGAGATATTAAATCATGTAATATTTATTCAATTAACTTTGTAAAAATTCTTGAATTTTTATTTAGCTCTTTCTAATTTCTGCAATGTTGTTGCTTTAGATTCATCAAGAGCTATTAAATCACGTAATCTTTATTCAATTAAATTTGTGTCTTCAGTTACATATTATAAATTAGTCATAATTAAATAAATCTAAAGTTCTATTGGAAAAGTAGCTTCAAATCTATATGTTAACATAAAAGGTGAATAACCAGTTACTACTTTAACGATAGTCTCATCAACCCATAAAGCTTCAAAAAATTTGATATGCCAATTCTTTTTGTTATCAAAAACTAGTTTATCTATAATATAAATCAGATTTTTATTTGTGGACTCAACTTGTACATATCCTTATGGATAATATTTAGATGAATGACTAGATTTAATAGAGTATTTTTCTAAGAATTATAAGAATTCATTTGAAATGAATTGAGGCTAATTATCTAAAATATTCTCATATGTAACTTTAATTTCTAGAAAAGAAATTACTTCTTGGCTTCAGGTCACTTTGTGAAATAATATGTAGCTATCAAAATATATCTATGACCTATAGATGTGTTGGCGTGAATATTTTGTCACCAGCTAACTGATGGGAAAAATAGGTGTTTCAACCATAACATAAGGAGATTGATCAGCCAAAATGTGCAGGTTTACCACATCAAAATGGGACAAATCTCTCCTCTCATCAAGGGGAGGTTCCCTATAACTATAAGGTACTATATACTATATATATAAGCTAAAATTAACACTCAGGGGTAGGACAACACCATCCATATCTCTTTTTTCAAAGATGATGTTCATAGATCAAAAGAGAAATCTAGGATGATTGGTGAAGGTACTTCTCTTCTTTCAGAAGTAATATTTAGCCAACAACTAGATTCCTTCCTAGATAGTAAAAGTAACAAGGAACAGTAACACAATAGGATGAAGTGTAGCACAAAGTCTCCACCTCAATTACTAAAGAGTGAAATATATGAAGGATAATGGGGGCACAAAGTCATCCCAAGATCCTTTACATAGAAACAAAAGAACAACCACGCTAAAAACAATTGTGGCAGTAAAAAGTCTCTCCACAGTCAGCTTTAGGACACCTTCCTAATTACTTCCACTAGTTCTAATTTTTAAATTAAATGGACAAGAATGCTTCTAAGAAATAGACATAAGAACAATTTCCTAAATAACACAAGCTATTCTAGCACAAAGTCTGAAAGGTCACTTGTTTTCTCATTCAAATAAAGAAATACAATTAACAATCTAAGCTCAAAGTCTCAAGAAATGCCTTTTAATTTCGATAGAGTTTTGCTTTTATAATAGAGAGATCTCCTTTGCATAAAATAAGAGATTCCAATATATAGCACTCCAAGAAAGACTTAGGCACTTTGTTTCATGGAAATATCCCATGTTGTATTCAATGCCTCGAATGCATTTTTAGTTTTGTCAAGGGGCCATGCTGGAACAGGGCATCCGCCTTAACTGTGGTGTGTCAATTCATCTCAAATGTCCCCTCCAAAGTATGGGCCACCTATTCCTCTTCTTAATATTTACATAGCTATCCACTTTTCCTTTACTCAATTTAGAAAAATAGGCCACTCTATTGAGTACTCGTGCTCTCTGATGTCCACCTAGTGGACTATTTTACCTACTAGAAATAACTCCTGCATAGATATTTCTAGTCTTTTTGCATCATTCCCTTTGTCCTCACCACATCTTGTCCTTCCTTGGTGATCTAAGCTCTCAGGCTATCTTCTCACTTTCTACTGGCTCCTTTAGCTTCTTCTTTGACCAGTTGTTGAGTTTATTTTCAAGTCTGCATCATATTTGAAAATCAACAGATATTTCAATACCCTAAGTTTGACATCCATAGGGACGTCACTAGTCACTTGAACCACTTTGAACCTTGAAAATTTGAACCTTTGGAGTGCATTGGTTCAATGGTTCAATAGTTTGGGTGGTTTTATTAGCTCCTTGATTCAATCAGCTCCTTGGTTCAATTGGCTCTTTGGTTCAATCGGCTCTTTGGTTCAATCAGTTGAACCATCTCCTGGTATCTTCCACTTCCTTCCTTCACTTGAAGATTCCTTATGAAATTTTAACTTCTTGAACTGGTTGAACTCTTTGAACCATTTGAACCTTTGAACTATTTCAGTTCAAAGTTCAATAGTTCATTCTCTTTCTTTGAATCTTTTTATTCTCTAAGTCTTTTGAAATTTATTGAACCTTTGAACCTTGAACCATTTCAATTCAATGTTCAATGGTTCATTCTCTTTCTTTGAATCCTTTGAAGTTTTGAATTCTCTGTATTCTTTTCTTTTCTCTTGAACTCGTTGAACCTTTGAACTTTAAACTCTTTTGGTTCAAGGTTCAACAGTTCAATGGTTCATTCTTTGTTCTTCTAAGTCTCTCAAACTTTATTAAACTCATTGAACCTTTAAAATTTGAACTCTTTGAAGAATTTGAACTTCTTTGAACTCATTGATTGCTTAACTCTTTTTGAACCTTTGAACTCATTGAACCTTTGAACCTTTCTGAAGCGGGGTTCAAGGGTTCATTCCATTTGTTTGAAGCCCACCGCTAAGTCTTTTGATTGAACCTCGGCGTTGAACCAGCCTTGAAAATACCTAAGTTTTGAAACTTCTTTCTGAGAAAGCCTGCCTATTGAACCTGTGAGTTCTTTAGTTGAGAAGACTTGAATAATTAATGAATTTGAATACTCATAACATTTTTAAAAGAGAGAAGAGAGAATTCTATTCTGTAGGACCAAAATAGTTGATATGTTGTCCCAAAAACAAGTGATGGATTTTGAGAACAACAACTAGCTCCAGCTGGGGAACTTCCATTGATTGTAAAAACAATTGAAGGGAGTAGAATCTAGAATCTCTAGTGCCTTTAAGTATGCCATTGGGTTACAGAGTCATGCCACCCAAAAAGAAAGGCACCAAAAAGAAATGAAAATGAAAAACACCAAACATAACTAAAGACTACAAAAATTATACATATATACAAGTTGATCTTATCTGATACTTCAAGAATTAAAGTGCTTCAAATGCTACCCACTATGAGGTAGTACTTCAATAGAAAACTATTTTCACTATTGAGCTGATGAATAGTAAATGGGCCTCTCCATAGGGAATCAAATTTCTCATGCATACCCTTTGGTTCTCTTCTCTTATCCCATAACAAAACTTGATCACCAATCTAAAAATCATGAGTTTTTGTTTTCTAATCAAATAGCTTCTTCACCAAACTTTGATGTGTAGTGATTCGATCCACCACCGTAGTTCGCTACTCATCCAACTCAGTCAAGCACATGATCATTTTATTGATGGAGATTTCATATGTTTGATCTTTGACCACCTTTTCCAATTTCAATGCTAGTAATCCTAGGGTGATTGGTATCTCTACATTGAGACCATACATAAGTTGGAAAGGTGACATACCTATTGCCCTCTTGGGCATAATTCTATCTACCTATGAAGAATCAAACAATGCTTTATGCCAGGTTTGTTGGTTGTCATCTACCAGCTTTCTGATGATGGTCACTACGTTCTTGTTGCTTGATTCTACTTGGCCATTTCCTTGCAAAAAATAATCAAAAGAGTGGGAGAGGGTAATCCCATAATAAAATCAAAATTGAGTAATCTCATGGGAATAAAAATAGGTTGCATTATCAGTCACTATCTGGGTTGGGACCCCAAACCTGGAAATGATGTTCTCCTTGAGGAAATTGCATACTACTTCTGAAGTAGCATGCTTGGTTGGAATAGCTTCCACCCATTTTGAGAAGTAATCTATGGCTGTGAAGACATAATCATGTCCAACACTTGAAGATGGGTTTATAGCACCAATGAAATTGATTCCTTATTGCTGAAATGGCTCTTCTATTACCACTAGCTTAAGAGGCAAAGTAGCTAACTTGGGTCTTCCAATAAACTATTGGCACAGTTCACATCTTCATACCCATTTATATGGATCTTGAAATAGAGTAGGCTAGTAATATCTGCCTCAAAAAAATTTATGGGTAGTTACAGGCACAAAAAAATGTCTTCCATAGGCCAAATTATAGGACTCCATAAATTGGTTCTACTACTTGTTTCTATCGCTAATTCACTTTTTCAGATTATAAAGAGAGAGAAAAAACTAAAGAATAATGGACAAGGCATGTGAAGTACCTGAATGTAGACTGCGCACCATAAATCCAGATGCTTGTGGGCACCCCTCTTTGGCTATGGAGGAATGACACCTGCAAAGAAGAAAACTTGGACAAGAAAATGTTAGATGGATAGGCGGTGGGTTGCCAAGCGAAAGCTTGTTCCCAGAAGTATGAGAACTTCCTTAAGGGAGGTCAACCCACTATTTTGATAAAAGATAAATGACTGATAAATGACAGAATGCTAAAATAGACTGAAATGATAGCAAACTGAAAGAGAAAAGAAAGCAAAGGCTTACCTGGAAGAAGCTGTCGGCCTGGTTGCAGTTGCCGGCGTCGGTGGTCTCACCGGCGTCGGTTGTTGGGTATGCCAACATCGGTTAGTCTACCGATGTCGGTGGGGGTAATGACTGGCATCGGTCGGGGTAATGGCCTCTAGACGGGTCTGGTCAGGGTCCTGGTCAGGGCTTGGTCCGTGGATGGTCCGGGCTTGGTCTATGGACGGGTCTGAGTCTGATCTGAGGCAGTCAGGGGGTCTGTGCAGAGATACAGGGGAGGCAAATGGACAGAAAGGGACAGAGAGATAGAGGAAGCCAATCAGGGAGATAGGAATCCGGGTCTGGGTGACAGTCAGAACTGAGGGAAAGAAGAGCTGAATCTAGTTTAAAAAGAAGATGACTAGAAAGCATAAAGAAAACAAACAGAGTACTTACCTGTGCCCTGCTGAAGAAGGTGTTGATCTTGTTGCTGGTGATGCCGGATGTGAAACTTGTTGCTGATGAAGAATCCCTATTGTTCACTTGCAGAAGCCTGCTGTGTACCTGAGGGAGAGAGTCAGATTGATTGGCAGAGAGGTCAAGTGAAAGGACGGATACAAGGGTCTGATACGAAGATTCAAGAGTCGGGATGCCAGAGAAGAGACGCAGGGAGCGAAGAAGAGCCAAGAGAAGGAGATAACGGTGAAGAAGCCGTTATGAAAGGTGCTGACACCGGCAATATCACCGACATCGGCCGAAGGCTGACCGACGTCGGTGGCTAAAAGGCTGGAAAAAGGCTAAAAATAGCCTTCTATCTATTTTCCAGCCGCCAGGTCAAATGAATGCAAGGATGAAACGGTCGACAGAGGTTAAATGGGCGAGTGAAGAGATTGGAATGGGAGTCTAAGGCATTAAATGGCCATGTGGGGAATGAAGGGGATCCAAGGAGGGTATCCTAGGGTGGCGAGGTGGCAAGGAGAGGGAAAAATGGACTTATTTAATTAAAAATAGATGATTATTTTCAATTAATAAGACCTAGGTAGGTTAGGGATAGTCGAAGTGGCAAGGGACCAAGGGGAGAGAGGAAGACCAAGGGTTAGACACTTTTTAGGTGTCTACATTTGCCCCTTTTTATCTTATTGGTTGTTTTAGATGAACTACAAGACAAAAACAGGAGATGATTGCCCCAAGTGAGGGATGATGTGGATTGCCCCGAAGTAAGAATGAGGTATTCCCCCTCAAAGCGGGAGTCGAGGGAAGGGAACCTAATGTCAGGTGCTGATTTGACAAAAGGTGGATGAGAAAGATGAGAAGTGAGTGAAAACACTGCAAAAGTCGTGATTGCGCGTATACCACGTCACGGGACAGGTAGGGTCAAATTATCGCATGTCGAGGGTCAAGGAGTGCCAAAATTGAAGTAATCGGGCCCCAGCATTTAGTCATCTGCTGATCGGGTCACTCAATCTAAGCTAAAGCTCCAAATGGTCATCGTGTTCTAGGTATCCCAGGCTCAAGAAGTGCTCCCAGAAAACACGAAAAAGCCACAAGTAGTAGGGATCAACCGGCTTGCGATCTTATACTTGCGAAGGGTCAAAAATAGTCTGCAGACAATTCTGCTAACCAGTCGTGAGGTAGCACACACGCAAAAACAACCAAGGCAACATTGGCTTGAAAGTAGTCGAAGGTCGAAGGAGATAGGCATGATCTCCAATGGTCATTGGTCAAGGGGATGGATGGATGAAAGGATGTGGCTGAGCTAACCTCAGAAAACGTCATGTGATCTGAGTGCTGCCTACATAGCCCCTGTCGTAGGGGCCTCAGGCCTATGTAGTTCTCCCTAAAAGGGAGGAAGGGTCAAAGAGATCGATTGGTCTTGGTCAAAGAAAATGGAGTTGGTCGTGGTCAAAGTCAAGGTCACAGAAGAGAAGGTTTGTCCATCAAAAAGACGAACAAACGGGGGTGGTCGAGCTAACCTCAGAAGATGTGGTATCTGAGTGCTGCCTACATAGCCCTGGTGTGAAGGGCCTCAGACCAATGTAGTTCAGACAAAGGGTCTGAGTAGTAGACAGGTGGTTAAAATAGTTGATAGATTGGTCTTGGTTATGATGAAATGAGGAGGAAAAAAAGATGTTGCAGCCTTTTCCAAATGGTGTATTCTGCAACATTGGTTGAGGGGTTTTTCATCCCTAGCCATATTCCATATTCGTGATGGATGTATGCTAAAATTGAATTGAGGTTTATTTATGCTTCAGCAAGTATTGGTTTATGCTGAACATAAATTGTGGTGGGTCGATAGTTTCCATGTGTATTAGTGTCCATAGAAACTAGGGTGAATAGGCTAGGTCATGTTGATGGTTTGAAAAGAGAGTTGAGTTGAGTCGATTGACAAGTGATGAAGGTGAATGTGACCAAAGTGTAGAGAAAAAGTGAAAGGCAAATTGCTCTTTCATTGACAAGGACCAAAAAGATAGCAGAGATAGGGGTTATGAGAACCAAGAGCCCCAGTCATGCGTGACGTCGTTGACCATAGTTATGTTAGAGCGGTAATCGAATCACTTAGACATTAAAGTGAGCTCGAAGTCCCTTGAGCAGGTGATAGGAGGAGGAAATAGGGTAACCCATTTTAAGAGCAGAGATAACTATGCCCCTTTTTATAGGAGACCCTGAGACAACTATAAGTCAAGTCCATGACTCATTTTTTTTATTTTTTTTTTGGGTGCAGGCTGATCGATGCGGGAAGCCTACATAGAGATGTCTTTTAATGTATGGTCAGGTTGTGAAGCTAATCAATGCGGGAAGCTTCTAAAATAGTGTTTTTTAATGCCAGATTAGTCATAGCCATCCTTTGAGGGAGTGGTCTAGATCTTTATTTAATATAAGGGCTTTTGAATAGCTGTCCTTCGAGGGAGCAGTCTATTAATTACAGCAATGATAGTACAACTGTCCTTCGAGGGAGCAGTCTGCTTTTTGATTTGATATGGATATTGTGACATCTTGATTTGTTTTTATAGAAATGTGAGTCATGGACAAGATTATAGAAGGTCAAGGGCTCCCTTTTAGTAGGACAAAGCATCCATACATCATAAAAGGGTTATAGGAATTGTTAAGAGGAATAGGGTTGAAAGGAAGTAGGATTAAGAGGATGGGGATTGCTCAAGGGACGAGCTCAAGTTAAGTGTCAAGTGGATGAGTACTCGACTAGAAGTAGAATGGTCCCAGATGAAAGGCATAAAAGGGCTCAGGGTCTGATAAGTCCCTGGTGTATGCTTGTGCGTGATAAGGTCTGAGTCAATTAGGAGCAAACTTGCCCCATTTGCCTCTTTCCAGATTGGCTAGGTGTTGATTGATGAGTGGATGTGAAGTTGGTTGATATGGTTGTTGATTGATCGAGGCTGGTTGAATGTTTTTGATAAAAAGATTGGTCAATGTTTGGTTGAGATTTGGTCATTTGATAGTTGGTCCATGGTTTGTCGAGGGTTGATTGGTTGGTATTTGGTCTTTGGTTGGGTCGAATGTTTGGTTGAAGTCGGGTTAAATGTTTGGTTGCTAGTCTGGTTAAGGTTAAGTTGAAAGAGTGATTGATATGTGGTCGAGACTGTGTTGAAAAATTGGTCGAAGTTTGGATGAAGGTTGAATTCCCCCAGCGGCTAGGGAGAATGTTTGATGGATTAGTTAAGGTCGGTTGAGGTTTAGTGGTCAGATGGACTGTGTTGATGTCGAATAAAGGGGTTAAAGGCAGTGAAGGGACCCTAGTCTGTCATGGAGATCCCGATTTAGATGACGAGGTTGGAGAGGTATGGGTCGGTGTTGATAATTTGTCAGAGGGGTGGTTAAGAGGATCCTTGGTGAGAAGGGTGTCCTTTTTTCGGTGTTGACGAGTGACAGCTTTTAGAGCACAACAATGCTCAGTGTCATGTCCCAGAGTGTGGTGATAGTGGCAGAATTTAGAGTTGTTAAACCAGGATGGCCTTGATCTGAAAGTTGATGAGCGGAGTGGTGTTGAGGGTTTGTTGATAACGTGGTTGAAAAGAGAGGTGTCATTCTCCAAACATCAGCGAATGGCAACCTTGAGGGCACAACAATGTTCCGTGTCGTGTCCAGGCGTGCGATGATACGCACAAATGCGAGTGTCATCGAACCATGGTGGTTTTGGTCTGAGAGAGTGATATGGTCTAAGAGGTGGGAGGTCGAGGCGAGAGGACTGCAACAATTGCCGTAAGAGCAAGGCATATGAACCTGCTAACGGGTCAGGATGTTTTATTGCAGAGAGGGTTGGTGACATTGGTTTGGGAGGTGTAAGAGGCGTTGGTCGATGGTTTGAAGGAGGTATAAGTCTGACGGGTTGATAGAATAATGGAGGTGACTTGCCTCTGTGAAGTATGGGAGTGGGAAGCACTCTGAGTAAAGTAGACGGATGTGGGCCCAAGATTGAAGGTAATGATGAAGATAGGGGAGGAGGCCTCCAGTGTGGTTTAGTAGCCTTCTTTGGTTTGGGTTGAGGGCCACCTTTGTGCAAGGCGAGATTAGATGTGGGGCGAACACCAAGAGGTTTAGTCTCTTTGGGCATGCTGGACACCTGCGCGGGTTTGGATTTAGATGTGGACGGTTCTTCTCTTGATGGAGAAGAGATTGAAGGTGTGGGCTCTTTAAGAGGAAAGAGCACCAGAGTAGTCATGGCTTCTGTGTATGGTTGGGGAGTCAAAAAGGTGTGATCATCTATAGATGATAAAAAGAATGAAGGCGAGGCAGCTAGTGTTGATGTGGTCAAAGCGTCCTCCAATATGGGAGAAGTTGATGGAGGACAAGTGGGAGAAGAAAGTTCTTCACCATGTGGAGGAGGTATAGGGGAAGAAAGGTCTTCCACCTATGAAAAAGGTTGGTCAGGGATAAGAGAAAAGATAGTGTCGACCGTGTGTATATCATGGTCTTGAGGGTCATTGGTCATGGTTTGGATGTTGTCTTGAGTAGGCGGGTGATTAGGAAAAGGTTGTTTGAAGATGTCGAGGTTTTGGTTGGGCGGTGCATTCGGGTTATCTAAAATAAGATCCCCCTTGTCTAGCATGTCCTGGACGATGTTTTTGAAAGTTTGACAGTGATCCGTGTCATGGCCTTTGACACGGTGATAGTTGCAAAAGTGGTTCTCCCTGTACCATGCAGGGATAGGTGTTGAGAGGTTGAATTGATGTGTTCGGATTGGAGGGAGATTGAGGACCCCTGCTTGACGAGTTTATCCAAAACGGAAGCGTATGGTTCTCCAAGTGGAGTGTAAGAACGCTGAATGTACCGTTGTTGGAATTGTTTGGTGATGCTTGGAGATGTCGAAGGTTGAGAGTAATTCGTTGTTGTCGAGGATGGTGATCTAACAACCACAGTATTGGCCACTCCTTTAGATTCAGAATTGGTAGAAGAAGAAGGTCTGGAAGAAGAATGGCCATTGGATTTTGCGTTGGTATGACACAATTTGACCTTATCTTCTTCAAGGGCGCAGAGTTCGAGCTTTCGAGCCATGGTGAAAGCTTCGTTAAAAGTACGGAATGTCTGAATCCACAAGGTAGAAGAGATGTGTCTGGCACATGCTCGAGAGAAGAGCTCGATGAGCTCAGGTTGAGGCAAAGAGAAGGAGAGCTGGTTGATCAGACCTCTCCAACGAGCGACAAAGTCGACGATTGATTCATCGTCAAACTGCCTGATGGAGTAAAGGTCTGTGATTGAGACTTGTTTGGTGATGTTGATTGAGAAATGGTTAAGAAATAGTTGGGCGAGTTGAATGAATGAAAAGATAGAGTGTCTGGCAAGAGAACTATACCAGTCAAGGGCTGGGCCAGAAAGTGACATAGGGAACGTGCGTAAAAGCAACACATCGTCATGGGCAATAAGATAACAGGCATGTCTAAATGCCCGTAGATGTTGTTGTGGGTCTTCCTTACTCTGAAAGTGAGTGAATTTAGGAAGCTCCCAATGGTTAGGGTATGGTCGAATAGGGACAGAAGGATGGATGGGCTCATTGCAAATTTGCTCATATGACAAAGTATTGCTTGAACCAGAAATGGAGGCTTCGAGACTGGACATTTTATCCATCAGCATCTTAATAAGATCTGCTGACGGATTGGTGGGTTGAGCGCCCCCTAGGTTGTAAGGCGCTTGGAAGAGGCTAGAGGAGGCGTGTGACATAGTCGGTTGTACAACGTACGGATGACTAGTCGCAGGGGCGGAAGTGGAGGCTAGAGGTGGTTGCATTACGAAGGTCGAAGGTATAGGTTGACTGGGCACCACCAAAGGTGGTTGAATGGTGACACTGGTAGAAAGATAGGTTGGCACGCCTACATTTGTGGGCGCAAGAGTATGAGGGGTCGAGACAATCAAGTTCTGATATGATGTAGAACTTGGTTGAATTGCAGGTGGTTGAGGGGGTAATGGAACCCCGATGGAGGTCGGTCTAAAAATAGGCGGGGAGGCCAAACTTTGCGTATTGGCCATGGTTGGATTAATAGTTGAGGTGAAAGGCTGAGTCATAAAGGGTTGGGTAGCGAATGGTGTGGATGTCGTCGCCACATCACCCGAAAGGTCTCACGTTGGGTTTCTCGCGAGATAGTTTTAAAGGGCTGCAGCATTGAGGTCCAAGAATCTCTCGAAATCTTGGTCCCCTTCAGGGATGATGGGAATTTGAGTCGGGGTCGGGGTCAGGGTCGGTCCTGTAGGAGTTCTTTCAGTCTCTGAGTGGAACTCCATGATAGAACTTGTTAAGGACGGGGTAGACGAAAGTGGTTGTTGGCTAAAGTGGTTAAGAAGAGAGTCCTGGTTCCAAAAACTGTGTTCTTGCAGTCTCAGAAGACCAGAATGGAGTTTTTGACAGAGAAGGGACAGGTTTTAGGCTGCTAGTTTTGAAAAAAAAGGACAGTGATAGAGACCGATGTCGGTTAAAAAACCGATGTCGGTAAGGAAGATAGCCGACGTCGGTCAGATAACCGATGCCGGTAAGAGAGGAAAACTGACGTCGGTGACAGAATCGATGCCGGTGACTGTGTCTTCCAGAGAACAAAAAGATTTTAAGATTCTTTGGAAAGACAATGAAGAAAACGTCCTTACTCACTCAAACAAACAGATGAGAAGAGAAGAACTGAGAGAGACAGACAAGCCTAAGCGATAAATCCTAGGAATTAACCTTAGAAACTGTGGCTTATGCCTTAGATGAATGTTTAGGGAGATGGGCTGTCAAGAAGGTCCTAGAAGAGGCAGTCTAGAGCTAGTTTCGGGTCTTGTTTTAGGTGCTCAAAAATCTGTGTTAGGGTCTGGTACGTGGCCTGGTGCTAAGGAGCAAGCTCCTCTCACTTCACGATTCCAGTGGTTAGCTGGTCTCGCTTAGCCAAGATATACCTCGCCTAGAGTTTATCCTCCGCTAGAGAACGGAGTGGGCTTCCCCCTTGGTGATGAAATCCAAGTAGGGTCACCGGGATGGGTAAGGTATCCGCTGGGGGATGAAATCCCAGTTGGGCCTTGTCTCAAGTAAGTTTTATGTTCGTTTTAGTGCATGTGGTTCGGTAGTGTAACATCAAGTGTCTACGATTTATTCAATATGCGGATTTAAGTTACTAGATGTGGACTAAGAAGATGCAAGCACAAGCAGAGATGAATGCAAAGTGTTTTAATGCCCAAGTCGAAATGTGATGTTTGTTATGAAGACAAGTTTGAGAAAGGGTTGAGAGTATGATGTTGGACTAGTCTAGAATGTGCAAGAAAGAAAAGAAAGATTCGTTTTAGTCTTGCTTATATTGTCATTGAGAAGAAAAGAAGGAGGAGAAAAGGTAAGAACCTAATGCTCCTAAATGAATGAAGAAGAAAAGGAACCCAGGAGGAACCTGGCGTCCCACTGGGCGTGCTAGAATGTTTTTATCGCTAATTCGCTTTTTCAGATTATAAAGAGAGAGAAGAAACTAAAGAATAATGGACAAGACATGTGAAGTACCTGGATGTAGACTGCGCACCATAAATCCAGATGCTTGTGGGCACCCCTCTTTGGCTATGGAGGAATGACACCTGCAAAGAAGAAAACTTGGACAAGAAAATGTTAGATGGATAGGCGGTGGGTTGCCAAGCGAAAGCTTGTTCCCAGAAGTATGAGAACTTCCTTAAGGGAGGTCAACCCACTATTTTGATAAAAGATAAATGACTGATAAATGACAGAATGCTAAAATAGACTGAAATGATAGCAAACTGAAAGAGAAAAGAAAGCAAAGGCTTACCTAGAAGAAGCTGTCAGCCTGGTTGCAGTTGCCGGCATCGGTGGTCTCACCGGCGTCGGTTGTCGGGTCTGCCGACGTCGGTTAGTCTGCCGACGTCGGTGGGGGTAATGACTGGCGTCGGTTGGGGCAATGGCCTCTAGACGGGTCTGGTCAGGGTCTTGGTCAGGGCTTGGTCCGTGGATGGTCCAGGCTTGGTCTGTGGACGGGTCTGAGTCTGATCTGAGGCAGTCAGGGGGTCTGTGTAGAGATACAGGGGAGGCAAATGGATAGAAAGGGACAGAGAGATAGAGGAAGCCAATCAGGGAGATAGGAATCCAGGTCTGGGTGACAGTCAGAACTGAGGGAAAGAAGAGCTGAATCTAGTTTAAAAAGAAGATGACTAGAAAGCATAAAGAAAACAAACAGAGTACTTACCTGTGCCCTGCTGAAGAAGGTGTTGATCTTGTTGCTGGTGATGCCGGATGTGAAACCTGTTGCTGATGAAGAATCCCTATTGTTCACTTGCAGAAGCCTACTGTGTACCTGAGGGAGAGAGTCAAATTGATTGGCAGAGAGGTCAAGTGAAAGGATGGATACAAGGGTCTGATATGAAGATTCAAGAGTCGGGATGCCAGAGAAGAGACGCAGGGAGCGAAGAAGAGCCAAGAGAAGGAGATAATGGTGAAGAAGCCATTATGAAAGGTACCGACACCAACAATATCGCTGACGTCGGCCGAAGGCTGACCGACGTCGACGGCTAAAAGGCCGAAAAAAGGCTAAAAATAGCCTTCTATCCATTTTCCAGCCGCCAGGTCAAATGAATGCGAGGATGAAACGGTCGAAAGAGGTTAAATGGGCGAGTGAAGAGATTGGAATGAGAGTCTAAGGCATTAAATGGCCATGTGGGGAATGAAGGGGATCCATGGAGGGTATCCTAGGGTGGCGAGGTGGCAAGGAGAGGGAAAAATGGACTTATTTAATTAAAAATAGATGATTATTTTCAATTAATAAGACCTAGGTAGGTTAGGGATAGTTGAAGTGGCAAGGGACCAAGGGGAGAGAGGAAGACCAAGGGTTAGACACTTTTTAGGTGTCTACACTACTCTTTATCCACACAGCGAAGGAACACTCCATCAAGGTTCCTCTTATACAATCCATTGTCCCATAAGACAAATTTGGTAGCTTTCAACTTGATTGTCCTCTTTTCTTTACAAGATAGGTGAGCAGGACACTCATCATAAGTAAGAAAATGAGCAATACTTGAATACCACTCATTCGTGGTGGAGACAAAGAGGACTATTGGCATGTCTTCAATTTCTACTTCTTCATGCCCTATTTCTTCTAGTATGTTGTTAGCAATTAATTGTCAAAGGCCCCTTCCCCACACAAGATTGGTTGGTTTGATAACTAGATCTAACTCCTATATTTTAGCAATCTAATTACCCCTTTTGATTCTAAAATCCTGCTGAGTTAGTATGGACTTGACTGTTGCATCAAAAACTAGGGTAACAATGTGGGAATTTAGAATGTAAAAGTGGAAATGCTTTACTACCTTTACCATTGCATAAGCATGCTTCTCTATGTTTAAGTATTTCAGCTCATGAGCTTTAAGGGGACAACTTATGAAGGATATGGGAGATTCCACACCTTCTTTATTCTACTGAACTAGAATTGCTAAAAATGTGTGTTTGAAAGCATTACTATACATTATGAAGCCTTTGGTGTAATCTGGACAAACCAAAATTGGGGCATGGGCAATAGCATCTTGATATCTTGAAATGTTGATTTGCCTTCTTCAGTCTAGCTAAAAGTGGCCTTTCTCTTCATCATGTCCACAATGTGGCAAGTCTTTTCTACAAACTCAAGAATGAACTTTCATATAAAATTCACCTTTCCAAAGAAATAGTAAACTACAGTCTTACTTGTGGGTAGAGTAAGCTCATGGATGGATTTGACTCTTTCTGAGTCAATTTTTATGCCTTCTTGGGATACAATGTGTCTGAGAAGTTTCCCTTCTGTTACCCCAAAATAGACTTCTTGGGATTTAGAGAAATGCCATTCTATTGACATCATTTCAACACTTATTTCAAATGGCACACATGATCAAGATGATGCTTGCAAAAGACTATTAAACCATCAAGGTACACCATAATGAACTTACCCATTTCATATTTGAAAGCAAGGTCCATTACTCTCTAAAAAGTGGCGCCAATATTTATCAAGATATTTGGCATTCTTTGATATGCAAAGGTGCCCTAAGGCATGGTGAAGGCAGTCTTATGCTAGTCTACTTCACCAACTTCAACTTGATTGTATCCTAAGAAGTCATCTAACATTGATAACATCTCTGAACTAGTCACTGTCTGAAGGACTTGATCCATGATGGGCAGAGGGTAGTTATCCTTTAGAGAGGATTGATTCAAGTTTCTAAAATCCACACAGAGGTGAATTTTTCCATTCTTTTTTCTCATAGGGACTATGTTTACAATCCATGTGGAATGATGGATGGAAAAATTATTTTAACATTCAACATTTTCTGTATTTCAGACAAAATAATACCTGATATCTTTAAATTATACTATCAAAATTTCTACTTGTAAGGCACTGAATCACTCTTGAGAGGAATTTCATGGTGAATTTCTTCAAGCCTAAGTGACTTTAGGTCATCATAGGAGTATGCCAGAACATCTATGTACTGGCAGAGCAGAGTAGTAAACTTGAACTTCTCTTCTAGACTGCAACACTTCCCGATGTTCACCATCTTGAGATTTTCCTTAGTACCTAAATTTATTTGATCAAACTCCTGGGAGGAGCTTGAATCTTTTTATTATTGTTTGATGAACCTGTCATGCTTATCAAACAATTTCTCAAGAGAAACCAATCTTTTGGGAATTGTATTCCATTTTAGCTGCAAGAATTCTTCATTTATATCTAGAATTGTTTTAGGGGCTGATTCAAGTTTTTGAGGCTCATTGCCTTCAAAGTGAAGTTGTTTAAAGCTATAATTTTATTCTAGAAAGGTGATGATTTGGTTGTCACCATTGAAAACTTACCAATGATTGGCATTGTCAGGCACACTTGGTTGAAAGACTAGTTTGATAGTGTACCTATCTCCCTTAAAATCTTAGTGAGGACCAAGAGAGTCACCAAAATAGCTAATGCATCAGCTTGGTCATTGAATTCCTTGGTACTACAGAGATACTGAAAGCATCAAAGATTTCAATTTGATCCCAAACTATATTGTGGTAATGATGCGATCTTCCATTCTTAGTTTGATATAGGTTCTTCACCTAACAAACCACTAGCTCAGCATCTCCTTTAACATGAAAGATTTTGATGCCCCTGTCTTGAGCGGCCTTCAATTCGAGCAGCAACAATTCATATTCAGTAGTATTGTTGGTGTTGTTGAACTATAACTTGTATGAATAAGGAAAAATATCTCCTTGAAGAGATATCAACACAATTCTGGCTCTAGAATTGGTAAAGGAACAACTACCATCAAATTTTATAATCCAGACATCATCAAAAATTTATTTTTCCTTAGATTTTTCTTCATTTGGAGTGGAGGATTCCTCTGGGCTTGCATTGTGCTCTATTAAGTTTTTTGCTATTTTGTCTAAACTAATTTTTAGATTATCATTTTCAAAAGTTTTGCCAGCTATGACATGAACATCCTCTATAGTCAAGAATTAATACCCACACTCGAAGACTCAAATAGAATTTGAGCTTCAGGCACTGATGTTTGAGTGATAATATATTTTGCCTCCTTCTCAGGGAGCAATCTCTGCATGACACCTTTGATCAGGATCCTTGCTTTAGATAGGTCCATACTTAACTTGCCACCATCCTTACAAAAATTTCACCCAAGAAGAATGTCGTATGAGGCTGGGACGTCAGCCACCAAGACTGTCATCTTAATTCTCTTGTCTGAGAATACCACAAATGCAAATTAGCATCCTTGATTTATCCCAATAGTGGCACTTATTTGTTATCCATGGAGAAACATCTCCCAAATGTCTTGATTAGTGTGAGACCAAGGGATTTAGCTACTTTGGTAGGCATGATGTTGTCAGATGCACTTGAGTCTATGATGCAATTATTCAGTTGGTGATCGTTTATCAACATGGAGACATAAAATGGTTGTCTTCCTGGGAGTAGTAGGAGGAGTAATGACAAGGTTATTTTGGGTGGATATGGGATTCACCTTTGAAATATTTAGTCGTACAGGGATGGTTTTATTCTTTACATATTGAACTAACTTATCCAACTATTCAGGGTTAAATTGCAGAAATTCATATTCAAACATTTGAATTTTGGTTTTCTTGACATGGTCGATTATATTAAAATGTTTGAAATGAATTAAGAATAGGGGAAGGTAGTTCATCCTTCTATTTTTTAGGAGGGGTGGTATTGGTCTGTGATTTTGAAGTTGAAGATGAAGGAATTCTTCATGTACTTACCTTTTTAGTGATCACCAGGTCCTTTGATTGAAAAGGCAGAGTGGTTCCCCACTTAGCAATTGAAATTGTTGGTTAAAAATTCTCCTCTATTTTTTTTTATCAGCTTGTTGGGCTGACTAGTTCTAGGACCAGGTGAATACAATGTATGATCCATCAACTGCTTCACCTTTACTTTTGGGTTCATTTTGGTAATTCAAGAAACCAATGTTAGAGTCACTAGTTGATTCTTCTTGGTCTTCTGCAAAGAGATCAACGTCATTTTCTTGATTCAATTCAAGTTGGAAAGAGAAATCAGATTTTATTTCAAGATATCCAACTGCTAAATTGGTTGGAGGTGCTTTAATGGCAAGCTTCTCATGTGGGGGAGGAAGGCAATTTGGCTACCATTGATTCTTGGTAGCATTGCCTTGGTACGACTGATTGGGAAATGTTCTCCTTGATATATCTCTATATGAAGGAGCAAAAGATATCCCTTGCACCATTTACTTCTTGAGAGCTAGCAACTCATTTACCAGCTTCTGCACCATTGGATTAGTGGTGCTTGTAGATGGATATTCAGAGGATGAAGAAGATTTACCTTCATTAGGATATCTCCTTATCTTCCCCACCAAGATGAGATCATCTTCTACCTTAGTGGATGAATCTTGAGCAACAACAAGGTCTATGTGGCTAGCTTATCTCAAAAAAAAACTCACTTCTAAAAGTTGAGAATTGATGAAAAAACATTTAAGGTTCTCTGCTATTGGTTGAACAATTATAAGAATCTTATTCCTCAACTTGTCAAATTTGGCAATGAAGTCCCTCATAAGTTCATGAGGCTCTTTCTTCATTTGTGTGAGCTAGGCCAGTAGGGCATGCACATATTCTGTATGCTTAAACTTGGCTTCAAATTTGGATTTGAGGGTGTTTCAGTCAGTCACAGTTTGGGCCTATAAATGATAGAACTAGTCTGCAATAGCACTTTGCAATGTTTCCACAAACAACCTGACTACCATGCCCTCATACTCCACACCTATTATGCCACATGATATGCTAAAATTTGTAATATGTTCATCAGGATGAACTCTCCCATCACCAATGAACTTAGGAAAATTCTTTCCGAAACTACGAGGCAGTTCATGTAGAGGTAGAGTTAGATTGAGTGGACCAAAAGAGTTACCTCAGGGGCCTTGAGCTGCCATTATATGACTATGGAAAGGGGGAATAATAAATCTAAGTGGAGTATGTATAGGCAAAGCTCTCCTAGCAGAGGAAAAAGAAGCTCTGCGTTGTATTGGTGACCTAGTGTTGGTAGGAGGAAGACTCCTAGTTTGTTGAAGGTAAGGTTATGGAGGAAACAAATCAAAATTACTTTGTTGCACCAACTCAAAAATAGGGTCAACAACACCTTGAGATTTTTGGCTTCTTGTATAACATGGAGCTTCTAGATTATACAATAAAAATAGAAAAAATTGGCTTTGCTTCAGCTTGGAGCTTGAGGCTCCAAACTGCTTGTTCTTTCTTGTTGGCATGGAGCTGCCAGAGAATTGACTTTTGAAATGAAATGCTTGATCTTCAACATCTTAGTTTCACAGCTTAGAGTATATAATGTAAATGGATAAGGATATAATGATAATAGATAAGACACAAGTGATGCTTCAATCTGAAGCTTGAGGTTTCAAATTGTATAAAATTATTGTGTCCCCAATGGAGTCGCTAAAAACTGTTGGTGCAAAGGTGGAGGAAAATGGTAATGGAAAAGGACTAGAACAATGAAGAAAATGGATATGTAAAAGAAATAAAATTGCTCATTATTCACCAATAGAGTCACCAAAATTGTTGGCATGAAGTTTACAGTGTTCTTTCCTACTTCACATTGTTCCCCAGTGATATGAAATGCTTCAATTTGAATAAACTGGAAAAGGACTGGAAATGCTCATCGATCCCTAGTGGAGTAACCAAAAAATATTGGCATAAAGATGGCAGCGTTCTTTCCTACTTCACGTCATTCTCCAGTGATATAAAATGCTTCAATTTAAATAGACTAAAAAAGGATTGGCAATGCTCGTCGATCCCCAGTGGAGTCACCAAAAATTGTTGGCGTGAATATTTTGTCACCAGCTAACTAATGGGAAAAATAGGTGTTTCAACCATAGCATAAAGAGATTAATTAGCTAAAATGTGTAGGTTTACCACATCAAAATGGGACAAATCTCTCCTCTCATCAAGGGGAGGTTCCCTATAACTATAAGGTATTATATACTATATATATAAGCTAAAAATAACACTCAAGGGTAGGACAACACCATCCATCTCTCTTTTTTCATAGATGATGTTCACAAATCAAAGGAGAAATCTAGGATGATTGGTGAAGGTACTTCTCTTCTTTTAGAAGTAATAATCAGCCAACAGCTAGATTCCTTTCTAGATAGTAAAAATAATAGGGCGCAGTAACATAACAAGATGAAGTGTAGCACAAAGTCTCCACCTCAACTGCCAAAGAGTGAAATATATGAAGGACAATGGGGGCACAAAGTCATCCCAAGATCCTTTACATAGAAACATAAAAATAAACATGCTAAAGACAATTGTGGTAGCACAAAGTCTCTCCATAGTCAGCTTCAAGACACCTTCTTGATTACTTCCACTAGTTCTGCTTGTTAAATTAAATGGACAAGAATGCTTCTAGAAAATAGACATAAAAACAATTTCCTAAATAACACAAGCTATTCCAACACAAAGTCTGAAAGGTCACTTGTTTTCTCATTTAAATAAAGAAATATGATTAACAATCTGAACTCAAAATCTCAGGAAATGCTTTTCAATTTGGGTAGAGTTTTGATTTTATAATAGAGAGATCTCCTTTGCATAAAATAAGAGATTATAATATATAGCACTCTAAAAAAGACTTGGATGCTTTGTTTCATGGAAATGGCCCATGCTACATTCAATGCCTTGAATGCATTTTCAATTCTATCAAGGGGCCATGTTAGAATAGGGCATCGACCTTTACTGTGGTGTGTCAATTCATCTCAAATGTCCCCTCCAAAGTATGGGCTGCCTGGTCCCCTTCTTGAAATTTACATATCTATCCACTTCACCTTTACTCGATCTAGAAAAATAGGCCATGTTATTGAGAGCTCACGCTATCTGATGTCTACCTGGTGGACTTTTTCACCTACTAGAAATAACTCCTACATAGATATTTCTAGTCTTTCTACATCATTCCCTCTTTCCTCACCATGTCTTTTCCTTCCTTGGCGATCTGAGCTTTTGGGATATCTTCTTACTTTTTGTTGGCTCCTTCAGCTTCTTTGGCCAGTCACTGAGTTTGTTTTCAAGTCTATGCCATATTTGAAAATCAATAGATATTTCATTACCCTAAATTTGATGTCCATAGGGATGTCAATGGTCACTGGTCACTTGAACCACTTTGAACCTTGAACCTTTGAACCTTTAGAGTGTATTGGTTCAATGGTTTAATAGTTTGGGTGGTCATATCAGCTCTTTGGTTAAATCGGCTAAACCATCTCTTCAAATTTATCTTTGGAATCTTCTACTTCTTTCCTTCGCTCGAAGCTTCCATGTGAACTTTGAACTTATTGAACTAGTTGAACTCTTTGAACCATTTGAACATTTTAGTTCAAAGTTCAATGGTTCAATAGTTCATTGTATTTCTCTCAATCCTTTTATTCTCTAAGTGTTTTGAACTTTATTGAACATTTAAACCTTTAAACCTTGAACCATTTTATTTCAAAGTGAAACGATTCATTCTATTTCTTTGAATCCTTTGAAGTTTCAAACTCTCTGGATTATTTTATTTTCTCTTGAACTCGTTGAACCTTTAAACTTTGAACTCTTTTAATTCAAGGTTCAATAGTTCAATGGTTCATTCTTTGTTCTTTGAATCCTTTGTTCTTCTAAGTCTCTCAAACTTTATTGAACACGTTAAACCTTTGAACTTTGAAATCTTTGAAATCATTGAACTCTTTGAATAATTTGAACTTCTCTGAACTCATTGAGCACTTAACTCTTTTTTAACCTTTGAACTTGTTGAACCTTTGAACCTTGCTGAAGTGGGGTTTAATGGTTCAAGGGTTCATTCCATTTGTTTAAATCTCGTTGCCATGTCTTTTGATTGAACTTCGGCATTTAACCAACTTTGAAAATGCCTAAGTGTTTGAACTTTTTTTTGTGAAAGCTTGTTTGTTGAACCTATGAGTTATTTAGCTGAGAAGACTTGAATAATTGAGGAATTTGAATACTCAGAACATTTTTTGAGGAGAAAAGAGAGAATTTTGGTCTGTAGGACCAAAATAGTTGATATGTTGTCCCAAAAACAAGTGACAAATTTTGGGAACAACAAGATGATGGTGAATAAATATCTAAAATAAAGTTAATGCCTCATTTTGTAAATTTTTTTTCAAGAATAACCAGATTTAAAGGCATTGTAGGCAATTTATCTCTTCTAACAAATAGTTTAAAAGGCAAGAAAGAATGAACTAACTTATAAGCATCCTGAAACAAAGTAGACCAATAATAACCTACTCTTAAAATATTATATGCAGTTGTTTTATAACATAATGTCCACCATAGTTTCCTTTATGATAACCTCTAAGAACTTTCTGAGTTTGATTATGTGTAAGATATCTCAACAAAACTCCATCTTAATTATGATAAAAAATAAAATTTTCTAACAAATATAAATGTAATTCTTTTATTCTTAAGGAGCACCTTTGTTTCTTATCTAAATTATTAAGAAAAGATTGATTTTAAAAATAATAAACTAAATCATGATACCAATCGTCTTCAGGTAATAAATATTCCCATTCATTCATTTTAAGATCAAACTTAAAAATTTTAAAAAATTCAGCAACTTTCATGATCTTTAAGTGAGGTTTTACATTTAAGTTGTTATCAACTAATAACAATAAGGCATTAATATTCAAGACAACATTTTCAACTAAGTGTTTTGCTAGTTCATTACCTTTAATAGTTTTAAAAATTTCAAATTCAAGATCAAACTTTTGAATCCATAAAATCCACTTAGCAAGCCTTCCTTGAATGATTAGTTATTTTAAAAGATAAGATAAAATAGGTATATTAGATCACACAAAAACTTTATTTCCCATTAACAAATATCAAAATTTAATAAAAAAGAAAACTAGTGAGAAAATGAATTTCTCAATAAGGGGGTAACTATTTTCTGCATCTTTTAAAGCTTGACTCATGTAACTGATTGGTTTTTTTCATTACTTTCATTTTTTTGAGTTATTATAAATCCTATAGTTTTTTTAGTAGCATTAATATAGAGAATAAATGCTTTCTTCAAATCAAGTTTAGAAAGAACAAAAGTACTTACAATAGTATTTTTAATAGAACTAAAATCTAATTCAACACCTTCATCTCAAATATATGTTTTATATTTCTTAAGCAGTAATTATAGTGGATTAGATTTGTCAGCAAAATTTGAAATAATTTTTTTAACAAAATCTATGTTACTAAAGAAAGACTTTAGACTTGATTTATCCTTTAGAGAGGTAGTTATTTAATTGATTTAAAATGCTTGGATTCTACTGAAATACCATATTTTGAGATTATGTGTCCTAACAACTTACCTTCAATCACATCAAAAATAGAATTCTTTAGATTCAAATAAATACTAAATTTTATACATCTTGTAAATACTTCACAAAGACAATCTAAATGGTTTTTTTTTTCTTTTTTTAGAATGAAAGGTGAGATCATCTAAATAAAATTGAATAAATATACTTATTAAATCATCAAAATCAACATGCATGACTCTTTAAAAAGTAGCCCATGAATTCATCAAACCAAAAGGCAATCTGTTATATGCAAAAGTACCTCTACGTGTGGTGAAAGTAGTTTTATGTCTATCATCAAGATTCACAAAAATATGATTATAAATTGAAAATCCATCTAATAAGACATCATTTCAGATCCTACAACCTAATATAAATTTGATCTATGGTTGATAGAGAAAAAATGTTTTTACCACTAGCTTTATCATATCTCTAAAAGCAACACATAGTTTAATATCACCATTTTTATTTCTAACCAAAACTTGATTAGCTACTTATTTTGAATATGTTATAGGGAAAATGACATCAGCATCAATCATCTTATTCAACTCTTTACTATTGGTGTCTTCTAAAAAAGAGTTGATTCTTCATATTTTCTATCTAATAGGTTTGATACCAAGATTAATAGGAATGCCATGTTTAATAATATTAGTATTATAACCCTTAAGGTCTTTGTATGACCAAACAAAAACATTATTAAATTCCTTAAATATTTTAATGAACTTGACCTTCTCATTTTTAGTCACCTGAATTATTAAATAAACATATTTAAGATCCTCTTCAGTGCTTAAATTTATAGGAGTGGTCTCACCTATTATTCTCCTTAATGGATATTCTATTGTACAAATTTTAGGCTAGTCATTAGGCATGAACATAGATTCTAAACTCACCAAATCAGTAGGTAATTTTTTATTACTTAATTATAAATAATCACCATAATTTAATACATAGTCATTATGATCAAAGTAATTACCTTTAAAGAATGAATCTATATGTTCATCATAACTAAACACAGACCAACCATCATTTAAATTATGAATTTGAAGATGAAAAAATTTAATAAAAATAAAGTCTAGAGTAGGTTCAATCTCACTTAGAGTTGGGTTAGAAGAATAAACAATAAGCTTATCTACTCTTACATTAAATTCTCTAAGAATATGTGTTATATTGAAAGTTTTGAAATGCTTAAGTAATGACCAAACATTTTGTGTATAACAGTGTAAATGAGTTTGATTAGTCTTATAAATCTTATGAACTTGTCTAACTACTAACTCTGAATCTATAAAAGCTTCCAAATGTTTAACATTCAACTCTATGGTCTTTTCTTACCCTAACATAATGCTTCAAATTCTATTGCATCATTTATATTTTTGAAAGAAAATTTAAAGGCATAACAAAAAAAATTATCTACAGGAGAAATTAGATAAATTCCAACACCATTACCTTGTTGAGAACAAGTTCCATCAAAGTAAAGTGACCATAACATATTATTTTTAAATATTTCTTCATGCTAATTTTTTGGTTCATCTAAATTTAATAATTCATAAGTTTCAATTCCAGTTTCAATGTAAGAAATATTAGATGAAGAAGGTGATTCAATAGGGGTACCAAAAAAAATTCCCTTTTAATAAAATTAATTTCATTATTAATAGGAACCTATGTTATATCATTTCCAATGAAAGCTCCAGTTGTTTTAGACCAATCTCTTCTTAATAACATTACATAATTACTAAGAATATCCAACACTTGAACATTAGTCATACATCTAATCCATTCATCTTGCACAATTTTAATGACTATGTCATGAAACTTATCATAAATTTTAGTTTATCTGAAATTAAAACCAATATTTTTTATACTATCTACTTCATAAGATATATGCAATTGATCTACAATTGACTTAAACATAATATTCTTTAAGGCACCTATATCTAAGATATAATTATGAATTATTTTATTATAAATATTTACCTTAAAATATAAGGGAGGAATGTAATTAGTAGGAGGGTGAAAATTTTGAGCATAAATATGTTCATAATTACTTTCCTCTTTCAAACTTACATTAGCTCTAGGATTTTTTACTACTTCATTAACCTTATCAAGCTGTCCTAAAAGACTAACTACTTACAAGAAAGAAAATATAGCTTTAATTATTGAGAAATCATAAATTATATTATAATTTTTAGCATCAGTTCATCTAAAAACTTTAGATTTATAATGCTAATATCGACTATTATTATATCCAATTATGGAAAGATTATTTTATGTAGCATTGTCATTAGAATTATTAGCATTATTTTGAGCTAATTTCCCTTTATCATTAGAAAAAGACTTATTATTTATTATTTTATTATTTTGAGCATAATTATAATCTTTATTCCTAGTATTCATAACATAAACATTCTCATTTTTTGAGGGATCATCAAGAGTGTTTATATTATATGCTAGATCTTCATTTTTTTCATGAAGAATTTTTTTAAATTTAAGGTTTGCTAGACAAGTGTCTAGATTATGATCAAGTTCACAAACATTACAGTAATATAGAATGTCTATATTTTTATCTTCTTTATTGTTCTTATTTGAGGAAGAAGGTTTATCATTAAGCTCTCTTTTAACAATGACCAACTCATTTCCTAGACTTTGTATGTCCTTTAATATTTCTGAATTATTTAAATTTAAGCCTATAGAAGACCTATCTTTAAAACCAATTATTTTAATATTATTTTCATATTCAAAACATAAACCCAAAGTGTCACTATATTCTATAATTTCTTTAATTTTTAATATATTTTATCCTTTAAAGGTAAAGCATTGAAAAAACAAAGTCTAGATAGCTTTTTAGAAAGCCTAAGACCACAAGGGATCTTTTGACATAGTTCAGTGAATCTACAAACAAAATGATAATTTTTTTCACTTGATCAATAAAAAAATTCAAAAGATCAATGACTAAATCAAAATCAATTTTAGATTTTCCAAAGGATAACTCTAGAAAATATTCAATATCTCTTCAAGTGTTAATAATATTAGTAGGTAGACTAAAAAATGCATGATAAGCTTTCCATTATAATGTTTGGGAAAAAATCTTAAGCAATTTTTTTCATTAGTTATTCCAAGAGTAACACAAACGAATCTAAATGATTCTACGTGATCTTCCCATGATTCTATAATAATACTAGAAAAATTTGGTATATTTAATCCCTTAAGAGAAGATAACTTACTAGGATGATTCCTGACATTAATTAGATTATTATAAATCCATGGTGCTATAGCTATTTGACACTCTTCCTAAGCTTCTTATTCATTTTCACCTTCAATGAGGTCATCTTGATCTCTATTATTTTGCAACCTATGAATCAAATCTTATAGTCTTTGATCTATTACTAGTTATTCTTAGTTTATCTCCCATTGAAGCTTCAATAGTTTTTACCTGAATAGAGTGATTATCTTGAACTTGATGTTCTTGATTTAAGTGCAAATTTGTAACAACAATTTCAATAGGCAAAACAAAATCATCAAATGGAAAATAATTAAAAATAAAATGAGGTTAGGTCTAGGATTAACAAATAAAACTTTTTCTCTATCTTTTTGAATTCTTCCATTTAAATTAAAAATGTCACATTGAGTCTCACTTGTAAGATTTGAATACCAATTAATTTCAAAATTTTCAATCTCTTCTTCTTGATTTATGACTTTATTAATTTGATGAAGACTTTCAAGATGATTATACCATGCATAACATGTTACATTGAAATAAAAATCAACTTGATCATCTTATATATTTATTATAAGTTGAATAATAGGATGTTGACCTCTAAGAACCATTAGCAAGAAGAAAACAAAACTAAAAATAAATCAAATTTCTGAATGATATATCTAGTGAAGTCATCAAATTTTTTGACAATGAAAATTATACCATCAATGAATCAACCATTTTACCTATCTTTAAAGTCAAGTTAGAATCATACCAATCTAATCGTGGGGTTCTAAAGGTTCATCTACAATCTTAAAGATGTGAAGATATTTTTATAAGTCATATGAAATAATCAACAAGTTATCAAATGCAACTTTTTCCATTATAATAATCAGAAATTCATTTTGTCAAATCATGAATTATTTAGAAAAAAAATCTGTAATCTATTCTATATGACCAAGGAAACCTATGAATTAGATAGTCTCTTGAAGAATAAAAATCTGATTCAGTAAGTACTCATATATTCAAAAATATTTCACTTCTTGTTATAATATTATCCAAGTTAATTCCGAAAGAAGATAGAAAAAGAAGATAGATTTAAGATAAGAAAGATAAGACATTTAATCACTTAAATAAAAGAGAGACAATAAACAAACTAACTAAAGGAAACTAGCCTACTAAAAAACAAACTACTAAAACTATAAAAACTAATTAAGACAAATAATCAAATCAAAACAAACTAAAAGGGTAAGGCAAAAGACTAAAAGATTAAACAAGGTCAAAAACTAAAACTAAACAGAATTAAACTAACAAATAAGAAGTAACTATTAAAACTAAATCTAAACTAAACAAAGGCTATAATCCAAATACTTGAACAAATCTAGAAACTAATTATAAATAATCCTAAAATTAAATAAACTAAAAAAGAACTAAGATATTTAATAAAATGAAAAATAAATAAACTATATAAATAGAAAATTACTATATAACTGAAAAAGATTAAATATAAACACTTTGAAGAACTTAAACTCTAAACAAATCTAAAAGCAAATAGTGATCTAAGAGGGTTTTACTAATATCTAAACAAAGAAGAAGAATAATATCTAAACTAAAGAAACTAAAAGATAAGAAGATAAGTAGAAATAGAAATAAAATCATATTAGAAGAAAATTAAAAAAAAAAGTAATGTATTAAAGTTAAAGTTAAATATATTACAATAAAGCATGCAAGTCTCAAAGGAGAGTCATCTTAGCATAAAAGAATAACTTTATTGATAAAACCAACATTCTTTATAAAAACTTGAATGATAACTTTACAATCAAAATAAATCAATGAAGTGTCACACAATAATCAAATGTTCATCATTATTTAGGTTGAATACTTGAAATCTTCACATTGGACTGTAAATAGCAATCATCAAAAGATGTTAAGCTTAACAATATTTAGATAATCAATATTAAATGATAAATAAAGTTGGATATACCTATGTTGCGTAAGTAATTACTCAACTATCAGTTAAGTACCATTAAATCTATCGTAAAAAGTTGTACTATCTCAAAAGATTTACATAGAAAAAGAAAGATGAATGATTAACTTCACAAAATATCTAAGTCCTCAATACCTATTGTTCTTCTACCTTCAAATGAATCCTTGATCTCTTCGTATACCTTCAAACTTAGTTGCAAATAAGTTATAACTAAATTTAGTTGGTTATTAGTTCATGTTAACTAATTGAATTTCAAAAAGTCAATTAATTATAACAACTATTAGTTAAGAAAAATTTAATTAACACTTAAAGTCCTAATTGATCAAGTTTAATTAAATATAGATTGTGGGTACTAATCTCAACAGGTGGGGACCCATATTGATTAATAATATAATAGATTACATAATCGAATCATGAAATAAATAAGTCAAATATTAATAAATCCTATTTATATTAATCCATAATGCATATTAAAATAACTTAAGCATATATATTATATCAAATATCAAAATCGATACATTTTCCAAAATTTATCAAAATATATCAAATTCTGAAACTAAAGTATCAAACTAAAATATTAAGTTCTATCATGATAAGTTTAGCATAAATAAAAAGTCCATCCCTTAGATGACCAATAATCTTCTAAATCAGATAACACCTCAATTACATGTTTGTCTTGTTCATAAAGACAAACACTATATTCCATCTCTATAGAAAGAAAGGACACCAATCTTATTCTTAAATCAGTTGTGTCTTCATCAGTATTCAATTTGATTCTCTTCAACATCTTAACCTCCATTGGTGTATCTGGGTCAGACTAATTTTAGACTCTATTTTCTATAGTTCTCTTTTTTGTAATGGAAGATGGAATATTTAGTCTTCCTTATACCAACATAACCTTGAACTCCCAAATTCAATGTTTTAGATTTCAAGATAGGTTCATTATGGGCAACATCTAGACTCAATATTTTACATTTCCTAGTAATATCTACATGGGAAGGATAAGGTACATCTAAAGGAATAGATACATTCTTAAATTTTTTATCATGGGTAGACTCAATTTCTAAATGTGGTATGATTTGTAGGAAAATATTCAATAGGTTCAACTCTTTCAACATGAGGAGGTTGGAGTGGTAAATGTTGAGGGTTATTATTTAGATGATGAGATGAACTGCTTTGAGAAGGGCCTCAAGATCCAAACCTATGACCAAAGAAACATCTATTACCTCTATAACCCCTATTAACTTGATTAGTAGGCAAATTACTTAAAATGTCCCAAAATTTAGGATCAGAAGCATCAAAGTGAATGAACATTCTTGTTCTCTTATCAAACCTAGGATGAAAATTCCTTGCATAAAAACCACCTCTATGAAAGTCTTTTTTAGGATTTGGCTAGTTAGCATCATTACCAAAATTATGTCTCCATCCTCTATTGTCATTACTTCTTGTTGAAACCATTAATCCCACCTAGACATTATGAACAAATTTTAAATAAATTAAATTTGAATACTAAGAATAAATAAACTATTACAAAAAAGTAAGATTGAATATTGTGTCTACTAAATACCAAAATGAACTTAACCTCATCATAATCTAAACTTCACTTAATTGTATCAAAATCAACTAAAAATTATAGCCAATATCATAATTCCATAATTTCATTTACAAAATACCTCATTACTATACCATAATGAACAAGATTTATTCATAAAATATGAGGTTTAAACAACTCTTACACAAATGTCCTCAAACATATCATCCTAACTATCCTGAAAGAAACCTTAAATATACTTAAATAATATATCTTCAAAAATTGGGATACAAATCTCTATGAAGAAATGCATTGACCACTTCAAATCAGGGTTTAAAACAAATTTTGAATATTTAAACTATTGATAGTACTTAAACAAAGAAATCCTTGAAAACCATTTTGAAACTATCAAACACCCATGCCATTTGAAAAGACCAATCTATCAAGCCCATTTACTTAAAAAATTTAAAGAACCAATACATCTAAAAATTTTACATGGAAACCATGAACTTTGTTTTTTTGAAAGACTTTATCCATGAATCATAATGTCTCTATTCTTCACAAACCACATAAAATCAAACCAAAATGTTGTCATCTAAGATATCCATTATTGTCTTTCCACCAAAACAACAAGTTGGAAAAAAAAATACCAGCTTGTAGAAAAGAAACCATTGAATCATACATCACAAAAATGACATATATATCATTTGTACTTATTTCAATTATCACCAAAACCTTCAACTATAGTAAAAAAAAACTTCAAATATGCCTAGAAAAACCACTGAAACTCTCAAAATGTCTCATGCATTTAGGATTAAATGATTTTCTCAGTTTATACATCTCCAATATTTAAAACTTAGCTTCAGAATAAATAGATTTTACCTTTTCATAGACCAAAAATATCAAAGCCAAAAACCTAATGTGCATGTTGAAAAACATTCAAAAACTCCTTTAGACAAATAGGAACCAAACAAATAAGAACCCATTTGTACATAAGTTGATGACAATAAAAAAACCTTAAATTCCATTTTAGTCAAATATACAATTTTATACATAACCCATAATTTCTTTCAATCATGCAAGGAACAAACTACTCAACACTTAAAATAAATCATCATAAATTTCTTAAACATTCGCATGAAAATTATTTCACCAAAAATAACTGAGTCAATGGTTATTCTTACTAAACAAACGGAAGCTCTGTTGCATGTATATGAACCATCAACTAAAATTTTGTATCTTTTATAGTTTTACTTAACTTATCACTATTCTCAAAATATTTCAAGAATTTTATCATAACTTCTCAAATGATTTTCATGCATATTCAAATAGAATTATTTATTCATTGAAAACTATAAACTTTTTCATAAATCTCCATAAAAAAAATGGTGAATAGTGTAAAACATACCTGGTGATGCACTTGAGCTCTCTTTCCAATATTTTTCACCAAGCCCTCTGTGATGTCCCTTACTTAGGGGCTCTCTTATCTGCACAAAAGCTCTGATACCACTGTGATATCCCCTTCAAACAGGGAATATAGAAACTCATAAAGCTCTGATCACAGATACAATTTGCAGAATAGATTCAAGTATGCATAAACAAATCACAAATCTTATCATTCATTCAGATGATTACAAAAGATGTCCTTCTAAACTATTACAATTACAGTCCTCTCTTATGCATATAAAATATGAAATACAGTATTGAAAACCCTGGCTTTGCAAATCTGGGAGTGAAATCTAAATCTGGAAGGGTCTCGGCCTTTCTGTGTCGACACACAGCCGCCGTCGTCAGTCGATATCTCGCCGACGTCGGTCGCTGTCGATCGGCTTTCTGCCGACGTCGGTCTTCAGTAGACCGATGTCGGTCACTAGAAGCTCTATCTGCTACGGCTGGTGCCTGAACGGATCTGTATGGACTTAGTATGGCCGCCAATTTAGCACAACCTCTCTGTTCTTAACCCCTGATTGCTGAACAACCTGATCTGAAAATATACTATTCTAACACAGCAGATCTCTCTCTGTATAATTTATTGAAACAAACATAAACTAAATCAAGAAATACCTGGAAAGCTCTGTGATAAACTTCTGTGTGAAGTTATCTCTCAAATACCTGTAATACTATGATAACTTTTGGGTAAAGCTATCTCTCAAACCTGAAACCTCTGTGATAACTTCTGTATGAAGTTATCTTTCAATTTGGCAATAGATCGGCTGATCTCTCACAACCTCTGAATCGTACACAATGAAGAGTTGACATTCTTCAATGCTAATGGAAATCTGTGATAACTCCTGTATGAAGCTATCTCTCAATTTGGCAATAGATCGGCTGATCTTTCACAACCTCTGAATTGCACACAATGAAGAGTTGACGTTCTCCACTGCAGATGGAATCCTGGAACCCTTGGCTCAGTCTTCACAGAAGAATTTCTTCAATATCAAAATCAATAATCAATTCATACATACAAACTCTCTTCCATGAGAAACTCTTATAGCCTTCCAAAGGTGTGCTTGCTAAAATTAGATTTCCTCAAATTAGAACTTGGGGTTCTAAAATTAGAATTCCTCAAATTAGAACTTGGGCTTCTAAAATTAGAATTCCTCAAATTAGAACTTGGGTCTTAAAATTAGACCAATTAATTAATAATTAATAATTAATTAATATCTAATTTAAAATTAGACCAAATAATTAATTAATTAATATCTAATTTAAAATTAGACCAAATAATTAATATTTGATTAAATCAATCAAATATTAATATCTCCCTCAATACATGTCGGATCCTCGAACCGTCTGAAGCTGGGGAATCAGGGAGTGATTCTGCACATGACCATATCAAAACAAGGGTGCTCCATTGTATGTCAAATATCCCTAAATAATAGGAGCTCAGGCCCAATGTGTCTGAAATAACCTGAATGAGTGCCAACTATAGGAATTCTGTAAATCAAAGCCAAGCCAATCTCTATCATGACCCTCTATCCATCCAATCAGCCTACGAAGGTCGCATAATAGGCTAATCATCAAGCCTGTCAATGTCCACGAAAAAGGGGACATGACAATCCGCCCCTCCAAAAATTGCTTGTCCCCAAGCAATCTCGGAATAATGAACCACTCGATCCACTTGGATCCCAAATGTAATTATGCTCTGCACTGCTGTAAATCAATGCAAGTACCTGGAACATCAGTAGAAGTAGAACAAAGAGGAACCCATACTCAAATTGGCAAATGCAACTCAAGCAACCTCTAAGATCACAAATATCATATACACCTTCCACCATGCTATGTGGAAGGCACACTCCAACTCTGCAACAACTCCCAAATGGAACTATGCCAAGTATGGAGAATCCACACACTGTACCTCTACTATGGTCAGCATATCTGATCAACTCCTGCTCTAAGTCATGCACCGACAAACTGTCAATCCCATCTACAGAAGATGGTGCCAATCCATCCCATAATTGATCCCTCTGTAAAGGCGGCACAACCAACTGTACCACACTATCAACTGTGTGAGAAGAATCAATCTGGAAACTCGACTCCACTTGTATCTCAAACTCATCAGAATCAGGTACTCCCAAATCATGAACATGTGTGTCAGTACCAACAACATGTTCCTCAGCTACAACTGTAGGAATATACTCACAATCAACACTCAATGTACTAACCTCTGAGTATACCTCCACACTCTGAATGCTAGAATCGGACTCATCCTCATCTAACTCTGAAGAAGTTGCTGCTGAAACTATCTCAACATCACCATCTCTCGCTCCCTCATCCTCTGCAACTATCTGAGAGTCCAAATCCTCATGACTAAGCTCGACCACATGTCTGTCAGAATCCTGGTGAGTCACCTTCATTGCCTCTGCCTTTGACTCCTCGAAACTATCATGCTGTTTGAAATCTTTGGATTTCGAATCCTCATAATACTCCCATATTATACGATATGCCTTGCCCTTAGGCCTCAAATGACAATTGTGATTGGCATCATATGGATCTTTGCAGTATAAGCAAAGCTTCCTCCTGCGTAGACCGTTAAGAGCCTCTCGATCCAAAGGTGATGTTGCTGGGTTGGCCTTTGAATCATTCTTAACAAATGTAGGCCATGTAGGCCTATCAGCTGTCCTAGAATGGGCCAGCTATGATCTCTGATTAACAATAGCACTCCTGTTATCTCTTTGCTCCCCATTCTGTCGAACAGGTGTGTTCATCCTCTTTACCATATTCATAAGTGCCTGTAGTGTCTGATTCATTTGTTTCTGGCCTGTAACCATAGCTCGGTAGAATTCTTTGGTGTCCTAATCACCATTATGTCTATCACTCATGGTGACTTCACTGATTCAATCTACCCACTCTACCCAACAGGATGGCAGGACATTAGCTCTGATACCACTGTGATGTCCCTTACATAGGGGCTCTCTTATCTGCACAAAAGCTCTGATACCACTATGATATCCCCTTCAAACAGGGAATATAGAAACTCATAAAGCTCTGATCACAGATACAATTTGTAGAATAGATTCAAGTATGCATAAACAAATCACAGATCTTATCATTCATTCAGATGATTACAAAAGATGTCCTTATAAACTATTACAATTACAGTCCTCTCTTATGCATATAAAATATGAAATACAGTATTGAAAACCTTGGCTTTGCAAATCTGGGAGTGAAATCTGAATCTGGAAGGGTCTCGGCCTTTCTGTGTCGACACACAGCCGCCGTCGTCGGTCGATATCTCACCGACGTCGGTCGCTGTCGGTCGGCTTTCTGCCGACGTCGGTCTTCAGTAGACTGATGTCGGTCACTGGAAGCTCTATCTGCTGCGGTCGGTGCCTGAACGGATCTGTACGGACTTAGTATGGCCGCCAATTTAGCACAACCTCTCTGTTCTTAACCCTTGATTGCTGAACAACCTGATCTAAAAATATACTATTCTAATACAGTAGATCTCTCTCTGTATAATTTATTGAAACAAACATAAACTAAATCAAGAAATACCTGGAAAGCTCTGTGATAAACTTCTGTGTGAAGTTATCTCTCAAATACCTGTAATACTATGATAACTTCTGGGTGAAGCTATCTCTCAAACTTGAAACCTCTGTGATAACTTCTGTATGAAGTTATCTTTCAATTTGGCAATAGATCGGCTGATCTCTCACAACCTCTGAATCGCACACAATGAAGAGTTGACATTCTTCAATGCTAATGGAAATCTATGATAACTCTTGTATGAAGCTATCTCTCAATTTGGCAATAGATCGGCTGATCTTTCACAACCTCTGAATTGCACACAATGAAGAGTTGACGTTCTCCACTGCAGATGGAATCCTGGAACCCTTGGCTCAGTCTTCACAGAAGAATTTCTTCAATATCAAAATCAATAATCAATTCATACATACAAACTCTCTTCCATGAGAAACTCTTATACCCTTCCAAAGGTGTGCTTGCTAAAATTAGATTTCCTCAAATTAGAACTTGGGGTTCTAAAATTAGAATTCCTCAAATTAGAACTTGGGCTTCTAAAATTAGAATTCCTCAAATTAGAACTTGGGTCTTAAAATTAGACCAATTAATTAATAATTAATAATTAATTAATATCTAATTTAAAATTAGACCAAATAAATAATTAATTAATATCTAATTTAAAATTAGACCAAATAATTAATATTTGATTAAATCAATCAAATATTAATATCTCCCTCAATACATGTCGGATCCTCGAACCGTCTGAAGCTGGGGAATCAGGGAGTGATTCTGCACATGACCATATCAAAACAAGGGTGCTCCGCTGTATGTCAAATATCCCTAAATAATAGGAGCTCAGGCCCAATGTGTCTGAAATACCCTGAATGAGAGCCAACTATAGGAATTCTGTAAATCAAAGCCAAGCCAATCTCCATCATGACCCTCTATCCATCCAATCAGCCTACGAAGGTCGCATAATAGGCTAATCATCAAGCCTATCAATGTCCGCGAAAAAGGGGACATGACAATCCACCCCTCCAAAAATTGCTTGTCCCCAAGCAATCTCGGAATAATGAACCACTCGATCCACTTGGATCCCAAATGTAATTATGCTCTACACTGCTGTAAATCAATGCAAGTACCTAGAACATCAGTAGAAGTAGAACAAAGAGGAACCCATACTCAAATTGGCAAATGCAACTCAAGCAACCTCTAAGATCACAAATATCATATACACCTTCCACCATGCTATGCGGAAGGCACACTCCAACTCTGCAACAACTCCCAAATGGAACTATGCCAAGTATGGAGAATCCACACACTGTACCTCTACTATGGTCAGCATATCTGATCAACTCCTGCTCTAAGTCATGCACCGACAAACTGTCAATCCCATCTACAGAAGATGGTGCCAATCCATCCCATAATTGATCCCTCTGTAAAGGCGGCACAACCAACTGTACCACACTATCAACTATGTGAGAAGAATCAATCTGGAAACTCGTCTCCACTTGTATCTCAAACTCATCAGAATCAGGTACTCCCAAATCATGAACATGTGTGTCAGTACCAACAACATGTTCCTCAGCAACAACTGTAGGAATATACTCACAATCAACACTCAATGTACTAACCTCTGAGTATACCTCCACACTCTGAATGCTAGAATTAGACTCATCCTCATCTAACTCTGAAGAAGCTGCTGCTAAAACTATCTCAAAATCACCATCTCTCGCTCCCTCATCCTCTGCAACTATCTGAGAGTCCAAATCCTCATGACTAAGCTCGACCACATGTCTGTCAGAATCCTGGTGAGTCACCTTCATTGCCTCTGCCTTTGACTCCTCGGAACTATCATGCTGTTTGAAATCTTTGGATTTCGAATCCTCATAATACTCCCATATTATATGATATGCCTTGCCCTTAGGCCTCAAATGACAATTGTGATTGGCATCATATGGATCTTTGCAGTATAAGCAAAGCTTCCTCCTGCGTAGACCGTTAAGAGCCTCTGGATCCAAAGGTGATGTTGCTGGGTTGGCCTTTGAATCATTCTTAACAAATGTAGGCCATGTAGGCCTATCGGCTGTCCTAGAATGGGCCAGCTATGATCTCTGATTAACAATAGCACTCCTGTTATCTCTTTGCTCCCCATTCTGTCGAATAGGTGTGTTCATCCTCTTTACCATAGTCATAAGTGCCTGTAGTGTCTGATTCATTTGTTTCTGGCATGTAACCATAGCTCGGTAGAATTCTTTGGTGTCCTAATCACCATTATGTCTGTCACTCATGGTGACTTCACTGATTCAATCTACCCACTCTACCCAACAGGATGGCAGGACATTAGCTCTGATACCACTGTGATGTCCCTTACTTAGGGGCTCTCTTATCTCCACAAAAGCTCTGATACCACTATGATATCCCCTTCAAACAGGGAATATAGAAACTCATGAAGATCTAATCACAGATACAATTTGCAGAATAGATTCAAGTATGCATAAACAAATCACAGATCTTATCATTCATTCAGATGATTACAAAATATGTCCTTCTAAACTATTACAATTACAGTCCTCTCTTATGCATATAAAATATGAAATACAGTATTGAAAACCCTGGCTTTGCAAATCTGGGAGTGAAATCTAAATCTGGAAGGGTCTCGGCCTTTCTGTGTCGACACACAGCCGTCGTCGTCGGTCGATATCTCGCCGACGTCGGTCACTGTCAGTCGGCTTTCTGCCAACGTCGGTCTTCAGTAGACTGATGTCGGTCACTAGAAGCTCTATCTGCTGCGGTCAGTGCCTGAACGGATCTGTACGGACTTAGTATGGCCACCAATTTAGCACAACCTCTCTATTCTTAACCCCTGATTGCTGAACAACCTGATCTGAAAATATACTATTCTAATACAGCAGATCTCTCTCTGTATAATTTATTGAAACAAACATAAACTAAATCAAGAAATACCTGGAAAGCTCTGTGATAAACTTCTGTGTGAAGTTATCTCTCAAATACCTGTAATACTATGATAATTTCTGGGTGAAGTTATCTCTCAAACCTGAAACCTCTGTGATAACTTCTGTATGAAGTTATCTTTCAATTTGGCAATAGATCGGCTGATCTCTCACAACCTCTGAATCGCACACAATGAAGAGTTGATGTTCTTCAATGCTAATGGAAATCTGTGATAACTCCTGTATGAAGCTATCTCTCAATTTGGCAATAGATCGGTTGATCTTTCACAACCTCTGAATTGCACACAATGAAGAGTTGACGTTCTCCACTGCAGATGGAATCCTGGAACCCTTGGCTCAGTCTTCACAGAAGAATTTCTTCAATATCAAAATCTATAATCAATTCATACATACAAACTCTCTTCCATGAGAAACTCTTATACCCTTCCAAAGGTGTGCTTGCTAAAATTAGATTTCCTCAAATTAGAACTTGGGGTTCTAAAATTAGAATTCCTCAAATTAGAACTTGGGCTTCTAAAATTAGAATTCCTCAAATTAGAACTTGGGTCTTAAAATTAGACCAATTAATTAATAATTAATAATTAATTAATATCTAATTTAAAATTAGACCAAATAATTAATTAATTAATTAATAATTAATTAATATCTAATTTAAAATTAGACCAAATAATTAATATTTGATTAAATCAATCAAATATTAATATCTCCCTCAATACATGTCGGATCCTCGAACCGTCTGAAGCTGGAGAATCAGGGAGTGATTCTGCACATGACCATATCAAAACAAGGGTGCTTTGCTGTATGTCAAATATCCCTAAATAATAGGAGCTCAGGCCCAATGTGTCTGAAATAACCTGAATGAGAGCCAACTATAGGAATTCTGTAAATCAAAGCCAAGCCAATCTCCATCATGACCCTCTATCCATCCAATCAGCCTACGAAGGTCGCATAATAGGCTAATCATCAAGCCTGTCAATGTCCGTGAAAAAGGGGACATGACACCCTCACTTTGCAACTCAATAATTATCTAGCTAGGGATTCACTTCCACATCAAAGATTACAACCATATGAAATAAAAACCAAAAAATTCACAAGTTATATCTACCAACTTTCTCTATAACCAACCAAGTGACATGTTCAATTTGCATTAGCTTGTATTTACTAATTGCGCACTTAGTGATTCTGCCAATTCATTTATCGGCTTTAATAAAATTATTATTCACTAAATATTCATGCTAAATTCTTAACCAACCTCATAAAATTGAGGCAATCTTGAATCACATTAAATCATATTACCACCAAATATGAGTATCAATATTGAAACTTTAAGACCATACCTTCGCATTTAATGTTCATGCCAACTCACATTGCCTTGATTTCCATCTTTGCTAACTGATCTCTAGATCATAACCAATAGATGATTTGGGCTTGATTCATAATCCTCATGATGGAATTTGTAATTGTGAATTCATATAGTGTCATGGTCTATGTAATTTATGATAAGCCCTTTTAAACTATAACCCATAATTAAGCCAAACAAATATATTTCACAATGAAGTCACAATCTCAACAAATGTCAATACCCTAGTAGCATGACTCCTTAGGTGTTATATCCAAACCATGTGATAAATAAAGAATTTTTAAATCATTTCAAAGGTCTCAATTCAATAAAGTTTAATCATTTGGAAAATGCATGCAAATATTTCAAATAAACTCACATGTCATTAAATTTATCTCATGAAACAAATCTAATATCCCAACTTTTTCACCACATGAATCTCTATGACCAAGAAAATAATAAAATTCCATTTATGCATCAAAACTTATAATATATAGAATCTTGATATTGATAATGACCTAATAGTATCAAAGAGGACTTTGGAATTTATGATACATAAGAATAACATTGAAGATATGCATCATTAGACAGATGAATTATCCAATCTTTATATATAGATCTAAAACTTCTCACAACACCACCACATTATTTACATCAATATTTTGAATGATCATTAAATCATAAGTAATACATATAATTGAGACTTTAATCTGATATGTGCTTTCATGATAGTCTTATAATGAAGTGTATTGATTTGAAAATATAGCATTTTTTGAATGTAATAATTAATATCACCATTATCTGCTCTAAACCAATAATCAAATAATTTATAGAATCATTATAATCTATTAAACTAATAAAACTAAAAGATCATTTCTCAACTAAAATTGTACTAAGAATAAAAATGATTGATCATATTTAAGAGATATATATGCAATTTTATTTATTAATCCCTCATGCTTTTCTAAACCACTTAGAAACATAAACATGAATTCATCAACTAATCATTACCATTTCATAATAAAAAATGTATCTAAAATACTATCTATCAATAGGGTCCCCAACACAGTATTAGATTTTATGATAGGATCATCTCTATGGTAGCAAGTATTGATTTTTTGAAAAATCTAGGGGGCATAGAAAATAGGCATAACAATTTGGAGAGTATACGGCATATGTGCAGGTCAATGAGGATAGAGAAGAGGTTATGAGATATCCATAGATGCCTTGGTGAAGATATGGTATGTCATTTGACCATTTGGATAGAGAAGAATGCATAATTCTAGCCTAAAAGAAACAAGATTGTCTTGACCTACCATGAAGGTATGATTAGTCCAGTATTTTACATTTATTGTGTGTAATGGAAAGTTAAACTCTAGTCAAAGGTTTCATGAAGATGTTTTTTGATGTCCTAAGAATATCCTTTGGAAGTTTTGTTCCTTGAAGTGTTTTCTACTTTAAGTTATGAGCTTTCAAAGTTGGTTCTTTATGTAGTGACGTGATAGAGGCCATCAAATTTAAGCCTCAGGAAATAACTATTGTATTTCAAAAATCTAGTCATTAGAGTTCAAATTGACTATGTGTGTGTATTATAAGGTAGGATATTGGTTAGATCAAGTTGGAATAAAAATAATAGTTGAAGTAGACTCCATGAAGATCATCCTCCAAGTGGTAGTCTATCTTAAAAGTTTATACAAGTTCATTTATTGCTGATCAAAGTTCATTATTCCTTGAGAATGGTAGATATGAATTAGGATTTAACTCAAGAGAGGATGGTTAGTATGGTGTTAGTTTCAAAATGAAAATAAAATGAAATAATCACACTAACTAACATAACATCTTTATGCCTAGACACTAGGGAGAGCTTAGTTAACAAACATGAATAAAACACATAACTAAAATATAAAATAAACCCTCTTTTACCTTCCTTGGATGCTCCAAAATACTTGTTGTTGTGGCTTGTTTGGCTTGTCCTCATGAAGTCTTTAGAAATGGAAGCTTGGCTACCTCCATCTCTCCTTGACACCTTTGGCTTGTGGCTTGGCTTGGCTTGGAATAAATTTGGCATGATAACACTAGTTGCATGAAGCTTTGTAATCAATTCTCCATTATAAATTTGCATAATCATGTCTTTTGAAGATATTTGAGAATAATGAATTTGTACTAAAATAGCTTAGAAATGATGTTCATGGCCTCTCTATTTATATATTTTTGAGATTGATCAGAATCAACTTGAACCATCCATCTCAAAATTGAGATGTGTGGCTAAGGATTAATCCAATTATGCAATTAAAATAGATAAATAAGATCATAAATATTTGGGATAGAGGAGAAATTAAGAGGCATAAAGGGCATTAATGCGGCATGGAGGGCATGAATTTTTATATTTATAACATTTATGGCTTAGGGATGTTTTCCTAAGAAATGAGGTCACCTAGTGATGCAAATATTCAATATTCATTTCTAAAAATAAGTATTCAATAAGTTTCCATGGAATTATTACTTATGCCTTGATTTGGGTTAATTAGCTCTTTAGCATGTTTAAGTACTTTATGCATAAATTACTTTAATTGATTAGAATGCCTTGTTATTGGTCTAAAATTTGACTGGATTGGAATTAGAAGGAGATATTAGATACATTATTTCATTTAGGATGTTACTGAGAACAAATAACAAAGGCATGCATATTATGCAAAAGAATTGATAGGAAAGAGCAATCCAAAGCACCTAGGTGTAAAATTGGCATTTTGACTTGAAATGAACTAATCAAAGTTATCTAGCCCATAAATTATATTTCCCCATTTAGTGATACCTTGGTCAAAATTGGCACTTGAATATGTTAGTTTCACATCATTTAACGTGTTTTAATATTTAAAGGCCAAATTGTGTATTTTATGGTAGAAATTGGTCAAAAACCTAGTTGGAGGTTATCGGTGGCTAGATTTTGGTGTCTACAATTTGCCCCTATTTGGGAAGGTGTTGTAAAATATAGGTAAAGGAATGTCTTCTCAATAACGAGAGATGATTTGTATGCCAAAAAGAAGATGGTGGTTAAAGAACAAAGCTCCAAATGGTGTTTGGAAAGCCTATGATGATGATTAATTCAATTTTTGGAATGAAGTTTATAATTATCCTCATCATGACATTGGAATAAGGGTAAATTAATAGGTATGGAGGGCATCATGTAAGACATTGATGAGTCATGGAGGACATGAATCTTGATATTTGTGGCATTTATAGCATAGGGATGTCTTCCTAAGAAATGAGGTCACCTGATGATGTAGATATTCAATATCCAATTCTAAAAATAAGTATTCAACAAGTTTCCATGGAATTATTTATTATGCCTTGATTTAGATTAATTAGCTCTTAATCATGATTAAGCATGTTGTGCACAAATTACTCAAACTGATTACAATGACTTGTTATTTGTCCAAAATTTGACTAAATTAGAATTAGAAGTTAATGTTAGATGTGTTAGATCCATTATCATATTTAGAATTTTATTAATAACAAATAACAAAGGCACATGTCTCATGTAAGAGATTTGATAGGAAAGAGCAATTTAGAGCACCTAGGTGCAAAATTGGCATTTTGACTCAGAATGATCTAATCAAAGTTAGATGGCCCATAAATTACATTGCCCCATTTAGGGATACCTTGGCCAAAATTAGCCCTTGAATATGTCAGTTTCACATCATTTAGTGTGTTTTAGTGATTTTAGGCCAAATTGTGTATTTTAAGGTAGAAATTGGTCAAAATCCTAGTTGGAGGTTATCGGTGGCCAAATTTAAGTGTCTACAATTTTGCCCCTATTTGGGAAGGCATTGAAAATCATAGGCAAAGAAATGTCTTCTCAAATAATGAGAGATGGTTTGTATGCCAAAAAAAATATGGTGGTTGAAGAACAAATCTCTAAATGGCATTTGGGAATCCTATGATGATTCCCCCTCGAGGGAGTGGCCATCACATTTATTGATGGATGTTCCCTTAAAAATAAATAAGAAATGTGCAATTAATCCATAGTTGAGATTAATCCAAATAAGAAAATGATTGCATGCATTGATTTAAAAAGTTTAATAATTTTCCCAAAGGTGATTATAATAAGGAATAAAAGTCAAAATAATGATTTTCCCATATGTAGTTATAATCATTAAGAGGACCTAGATTGGCTAAACATGATTGTGCCCCAATTAGGGCTGATTAGCAAGCATAACTCAAATATATAGCCTGGAATATAGATTAAAAATGATCAGGTGCAAAGTGATGAAATAGATGGATAAAAGAATAAGATTCATCATTATAAATAATTTGGTTGTACATACCAATGAGAAGATTCTCATCCTAATTATCAATTATACAACTAGAATGGTCTAATGAGTTATATTAATTAAGGTTAGTGGAAGGATTTGCCAAGGTGCCAAGGAGAAACTTCTCTGGATCCATTGATTGTAGACCTTCTTGAAGCTAATTTTTGTTGTAACATGTGATGGTAGGCATCATGATATAACATCATGAAGACTTAGCCAAAAAATGCATAAGGACTAATTCTCGATATCCAATAAACACTAAAAAATAATGCACCAATGATCAAAACCATGATGATAATGTTAATGGATGAATATGGATGGACTCAAGAATAATGTGCTCAAAGAATCACCTAATAAACACATATAGACTGAGTCAAGGCAATAGTGTTGAAAGCAAACAAATATGTAAGTGAATAAAAAAACAAACAAACAACATGAAATAAACAAACAAATAGAAAGCCTAAAAATAAAAGCAAAAGAAAGCATCCTAACAATGACCATGCCCCAATAAGGCAAATCAAGGATAACTGACTAGGCTTAGACATAACAAATATTTTTGAATTTTTGAAATGTTATGAATTTTTTTAGAATTTTGAGGTATCTTAACTCATTAGATAATGACAAGATACCTTCTTATAAAATAGAAAGAGCATTTGGCTTAGGTTATTCATAAAATGATGAGAGCATATGGAAATAGGTACTAAGGTGACCTCAACATGAATTGAGCATGACCCACATAGTCCTAAAATGACCTCAAGTCATATTAAGTCCATCCACACAAAAGGTGAGGAAAAACCAACTAGGTCCCAACAAATTCTCAAATCCAGCAAATGGCTAGTCAAATGAAAATAGTGATGGCATAATGATGTGTCAATGTATGATAAACAATTTTTTCCCCTAGTCTTCCCATAGGTGTTTATAACTAGGATACAATGTCATAGGTTAATTATACTAGTTTACCCATATGCAATTATAATTAGTAGCAAGTTTAGTGAAATATTGATTTTCCCATAGGTGATTATAATCAGGCTCACATAAACAAACCTGATACAAGATGGAAAATGAAATATACCTTGATAGATAAAATGTCACACTACTTTCATATACTTTCATTGTAAACATGGATTGAATTGATTGTTTAAACTTGATCATAATCCCCCCACAAAAAGGTTTGATAAGAACCAAATGAACCAATATCAAAATAGTATAGGGTAGGATGACTAAAAATAGGCTTTGGTCTAGATAAGAATGGAATGATAGGATGGCATGGTCTTGGTTTAGGATAATGATGGCTTGATAAATTGGATAAAATGGTAAGAATGTTACCCCCATGTGATGGGGTGAATGGCAAAATACATGACAATGGCACAATGATATGTAATAACAACAATGGCATGGCAATGAAATGGCATGTTACATGAAAATTGCCTAGGTGTGGTTTTTGATTCTATTATTGTTGTTGATAGGGAGATGCACATCTTAATAAAAAAATGATACAAACATAATACTTGATCATGTTAAATTTTATCCCACACATTGACTGAATAGCTACTTTGTCAAGAACTCAATGCAGATTTAGATTCCAAGAATGCTTGTATAATCTTCATTAGTCATTGATTCTGATTCATTCAAGTGTCAAGACAAGGTATCTTTATAGCATCTATAAAGGAAAGTGCAGCCATGGATGCTAAACAAGGAAAAATAATAGATGGTAGGTTTGATTTTGAAATGGAATGGTAAATGATAATGAAAAGGTTAATGGTGGGGAAACAAATGAATATCAAGACCTTCAGTCACATGTAATGTTGTTGATGTTGAATTCAACATAACTTTGGTTGTGTTAGGGTTGAAGACTTTTTCTCTGGATAGGACCATCATATTTTTCTATTATTTGGTCCTGAGAGTAGCTAGCATTTGATTAGGCTATAGATAGGAAGCTATTTTGATTCAATCTTTGATTTTGTCATTATCAAATAGTGAATAACTTTTGTGCTCAGCTATTTATGCATGAATAAGGTTTTCACCAATGAAGTTATCTTGATTGTCTTATAGTTCCTTTGAGAAGGTTTCACTAATCAACATTGGCTTTTGAATTTGATTTTATTATAGCACTTCTAAAAAAGTTTCACTATAATATGTTGATTTTTAACTTGGATTATCCCCTAGCACCTCCAAAAAGGTTTCACTAGGAGAGTTTTCTTATACTACATGAATTTTATCTTAGCCTCCTTGCTCTTCTTCAACCACTATGTCACCATGGATGCAGTTTAACAAAGTGTGATTTTGTAGATCCCAATCAACACTTGAGAGAAATGTAATGTCAATAATATGGCTATCTTTGTTGATGGTTATGGTATGTGGAATGGTAATGGAATGGGTGTTGGCATCACAATCTTTGTAGAAGATAATAGGATAACTTATGTTGAAACTAAAGTAATCATCCTCAAAAATTGTAGAAGGATCATAAATGTATTCAAATTGATCTACAAGGCATGTATAACCAATGGTGTAACAATCATGAATATATTCTTCTTCTAAATTTGATTCTAACTCAAGGGATTATAAATCCAATGTTAAGACTAATGTTGATTCTGATTATGATGCTAAATTTGATGTCAATTCAAGAATAAAACCTAACTCTAATTCTTATTCTTCATCTGATGGGTACTCTATTACAATGATGTCTTATTAAATGCTTGGTATTAGATAATTAATAACCTATAACAACATAATGGGCTCCAAAAAAATTAGTTTGTCAAAGTGAGATTCCTCTAGGATGGGAAATAGATCAAGAGATAACTCTTCAAAAACTATATTTTCAATAAGAGACTCTTGAAAAATAGGCATATGGTTGAGGTAATTATTTTCCCAAAGTTAGTTATAATCATTAAGAAGTGACTCAGCAAAGACTGGCTTGTCAAAGTGAGACTCCTCAACAACTGGTATAGGATCAATAGGTGATTCATCATAGGTTGACTTATCATAAATGGTTGGTTCAACAAAAATATCTTGGATTAGTTGGTTATTTTGGCCTTGGTTTCCATTGAGCTGGAAAATACTAGTTGTGAACATAGCTTGGTCTTCTAGTGATTGGATGGGTTGAGGTTTGGATGGGATTAGTACTAGATGAGGAATGACTTATGGTTGGATAATGGTAGGGCCTTGGGGAGCATGATTTCTCGCATGAGCCAAAGGATAAAGTCTTGAGATGGTAATGATAGGGTGTTATGGGGCTTGATTTCTTGTATAAGCTAAAGAACTAGGTCCTATAATAATGAAGGGGCATTTTGGAGCTTCATTGCTCACACAAACCAAAGGATGAGGTCCTAGTATAGAAATGGTTGGGCATTATGGAGCTTGGTTGCTCATACAAACCAAAGGATAAGGTCTTGGTATGGAAATGGTGTGACATTGTGGTCATAAAAAATAAATGGTATGATGTAGTGGATCATAATTACTCGCATAAGCCAAAGCATATAAGTTTTCCTCATAAACCATATCATCATAGTTGTGAGTTGGCTCATAAGCTAGTTGTTGACTGTGTTCCATGTACTGATTATTAAAAAGAGGGTATGGATTCATATCCCAAATAACATTATCTATAGTTAGGTCTTCAAAGTCTTCCTCACAAGACTCTTCATGCCAATCAAGGTCTTGATTTGGATTTTGTGGATTTTGACTATGTTACCCATATGGAGTATTATAGGGAGAATAATAAAACTTCTTAAAAAACTTTCTCTATAGGGGTTCTTAGTGGGATTTTATGTGGTCATTTTATCATAAGTTGGATTATACTTGATGCCACTATAAATATAGTAGACATATTTGCGTAAATGATGAAATCTCTAAAATAAAATAACTTAGAGTTATACAAACTCTACAAAACTATCTAAAGGATAAATGGCTCAAACTTGGTCTAACTTGGTTGAAGGGGTGGCATTATATCTCTAATATGGTCTAAAAGTGGAGCTATATCTCCAAAATTATTTGTGTTAAGACTTGGCATAAAATAGTCTAACATCAAATGTCTGATGTCAAATGTCATATGCACAAAAGGTCAAGCATTTGAATAAAAACTACCATGTCAAATGTCTAGGTCAAAGTGTTTCAAATAATTCTTAAACTAGGAAAGGGAAAAGTTAAGTTTCTAGGTCTTTTATCTAAATTCAGAGTCAAAAGCTAAGATCAAACAAATAGGCATATGCTAGGACTTTTGGCCAAATGGCATAAAAATATAGAATTGAAACAAAGGATGATGTGATTTGATTTAATCTAATGAGTTTGGAAATAATTTTGATATAAACCCATCACACAGAGTCAAAAATAAACATGATCAGTTGGCATAAGGCATAAAACAAAAGGCTCTTTGAATAAAGACTATGTTTTCCCTAATAAAGGCACAAACAATGATGAGGATAGGCATTAAATTAAAAAACCATTAATAGTTTTTTTTTAATTTGGGTAATCGATTAACTAAAGTTATGCAACCCAAAAGAGAAAGATCTATGTATTAGCCCCATGAATTAAGGCCTAAATGGAAATCAATCAATGTTTGGATCCAAACTTAACAAGGATAATTGAGAACTAAATGTTGAAAACTAAGATTTGATGACAAGATTAGACAACATGATGTCATAAGACAAAGGTCCAAATGGTAGACATGACATGGTTTGAAACAAATGGTTTTTGGCACAAGGTAAAATAGTTTTGAAATAAATTGAGCAGCCTAATGGTAAAAGCATACTCGAATGACGTGATCTATGCTATGTTTCAAAGACTCAAAAGGAAAAATGGTGTGACATGATTTAGGCAACATAATGCTACCCTCTGCAACTCAAATAACACACACACAAATAAGTTTAGCAAAAATTTCAAGGCCCAAGTGTGGTGTAAAATAGCCAGCATAATGTCTCTTTAGACAAAAGAGTGACATATAGACAAATTTATTTTGACATGGATTTATGAACAAAAAAATAAGTTTTAGTCTCAAAAACACCAATTAAAATAAATGACCAAAATACTCTAAGTATAATCATCCAAATCCTAGTAAGGGCATGGAAATGTGGGGTTGACTAAACTAGAAAGATTTCAAACATTTATAAGGGAATCAACTACATAATGAATTTCACATCAAACAATGCAAAAAAATGAATGACAATTGGGTGATCATGGCATTATCTAGTTGTAAAAAGATCTAGGCATTAGCTCAGTGTAGTGTGATGTCCAAATGTAGATACGGCCCATGTGAAACTTAGAAGGAGTAAGTGAAGTCAATGTTGGGAGATGAAACTCTCGATCAAAGCTTCCCTAAATAACTTGTGGGAGGTAATGACATATCCCTTTTAAGCCAAGTTTTCATGAAAATAAAATACTAAGAGAAATACTTTAGGGTCATTTTGAATGTCACCCAAACTTTGATGAGTTTTTGGGGAGTGCTTTAGATGACATTATTTCTAAGCCTTGGAATAGGATTTTTTGCAATAGGAATGGGACTTTTGATTTTAATGGTTCCCTAAAGGAGACAAATGTAAGAGCATACATGTAACACCCCTCTTTTTTCCAAACAAAAATTAGATAAAGCAACTATTGAAGATAAAAATCTTTGAAAGATGAGTTTATTTTTAATCCCAAATGAAAATGAGGTGGTGTTTATTTGACCCCTTGGTATTAGTTGTAACTTTGAAAACTAATGATAAAAACATTTATTTAAGAACCTTAAATGTTACTTTAATCACCAAAATAATGTTTCTAATTCATTTTATAACATGCAAAATATGTTCTAAAATATGATATATCAAACTTGAAATCCACTAGTTACCTGCCTCAAAAGAAAATATGTTAGATTAAAAACATTTTAAATATATTTTCCAATTCTTTTTTTTTTAAATATGAAAATTAAAGCTAAACTAATGTCAAATTCAAAAAATTTAGGATAAAACAAATGATTTTAAAAAAATCATCTGAAACGGAGTCCATATGACCCTAAACTAAGCATTTTAAAATAGCTCTCAAGTTTGTGTTTTTAAGAAAACACAGTGATTGACATCAATTATACAATTGATATCAATTACACTTACTAACTAATGATTTTTATCTAATCGACATCATTTATACCAATAGTTATTGACAATGGCTATACCAATTGATGATAATTTTACTAACTGACGTTGGTTACTATGTAAACCCATGATAAAGAAAAATGGCAAAACAAAGTTAGAAAATCAAATTGAAAGATTTTTAATGATCCAAATAAAGATTTCAAAGTTTTACAATAACCTTCTTCATGTGTGGGATGCATTTTGTCCCACTGGGCGTGCCATATGTGAACTAGGAATTTGACTCAAGAGAGGATTATAAGTATGGTGTTAGTTTAAAAATGAAAACAAAATGAAAGAAGCACACTAACTAACATAAAATCTCTAGGCCTAGACACTAGGGAGAGCTTAGTTAACAAATATGAATAAAACACATAACTAAAATTCAAAATAAACCCTCTTTTACCTTCCTTGGATGCTCTAAAATGCTTGTTATAGTGGCTTGTTCGGCTTGTGTTCATGAAGTTCTTGGCAATGGAAGCTTGGCTACCTCTAGCTCTCCTTAATACATTTAGCTTGTGGCTTGGCTTGACTTGGAATCAATTTGGCATGATAACACTAGTTGCATGAAGCTTTGTAATCAATTTTGCATTATAACTTTGCATAATCATGTCTTTTGAAGATATTTGAGCATAATAACTTTGCACCAAAATAGCTTATAAATGATGTTCATGACCTCTCTATTTATAGATTTTTGTGATTGATCATAATCAACCTAAACCATCCATCTAAATATTGATATGTGTGGCTAATGATTAGTCCAATTATGTAATTAAAATTTATAATTAGGCTCATTAATATTTGTGATAGAGGAGTAATTAAGAGGCATGGAGGGCATGAATATTGATATTTATGGCAGTTATGGCCTAGGGATGTCTTCCCAACAAATGAGGTCACTTGATGATGTAGATATTCAATATTCATTTCCAAAAATAAGTATTTAAAAAGTTTCCATGGAATTATTATTATGCCTTGATTTGGGTTAATTATCTCTTAAGCATGTTTAATCACTTTGTGCACAAATTACTCAAATTAATCAAAATGCCTTGTTATTGGTCTAAAATTTGACTGGATTGGAATTGGAAGGCAATGTCAAATGCATTAGATGAGTTATTTCATTTAAGATGTTAGTGAAAATAAATAACAAAGGCATTCATCTTATGCAAAATATTTGATAGGAAAGAGATATATAGAGCACCTAGGTATAAAATTGGCATTTTTGACTCGAAATAAACTAATCAAAGTTAGCTGGCCCATAAATTGTATTGCCCCATTTAATTGGCACTTGAATATATCAGTTTCAAATCATTTATAATTTTTAGTTTTTTTAGGCTAAATTGTGTATTTTAAGGTAGAAATTGGTCAAAATCCTAGTTGGAGGTTATCGCTGGCTAGATTTAGGTGTCTATAGTAGATAAGGGTATCTTGCTGAGTTGTGTAGCATTTTTAATCACTCAAAGAGGTTGTTAAAAGTGCTTGGTAATTTTATTAAGTTATTTTTGATACTTTATATCTAGTATATATAATCATATTTATCTTAAATATGAATATCAAGCTCAAATTTTGAAAAATAGAGGTATGAGGGTTTCAAGTTATTTTGTGACTACAAAACCTAGGTGTGTTTTCATGAAGCAAATGAATCTATCCTGACCTATGGATTTTAGTGTGTGTTATATGGATTGAGTGAAAATTTTTATTTATTGGATATCGTGCTTATAATGTATGTCTAATCTCAAGTCTTGGAGATGATCTAAAGAGTAAGTTGACATGTTGTATGTGCTTTGTGAGTATTCACAGAAGATATGAAGGTGATCATGTTATTGTAGGAATAACATGAATTCATGAAATACTTTTGATGGAGGTTTTTTTATGTTATATTAATTACCTTTTGTATATATTATAATGATTAGAAAACACTATCTCATATGTTAAAATTCAAATGTTCTTGATTGTGCATTGCTAGTATTTGACCATTGTATGTTGCTTCAAGAGATTGGTCTAAAAGATAAATATTACTCAGTATTAAGAAGGTTGAGTTTTTAGTTTCTATATATACACATATGGATCATTTTCATTCATTAATATTCATGGTGAGTACCCACATAGGTGTTATAATTTCAAGTCTTCATGACTGGGTTTTGGTGTATGTTGTCAATTCTAAGTGAGCAAGCTACATGAGTGAGTTTGAGCCTTGGTGCCTTGAGTTGTAATGTATAATGAATATTATTATGTTATTTATGTCATTTATTTTATTTTAATTTGATTTTTTCATCATATTTAAACTATTTTATTATGTTTGTGCCTTAGGAGTTTAATTTAGTTTTATATGTGTGCAAAAACCTAGTATGACTATATGTTAACTGAGAAGGTGCCCTATAGTGGTTTGAGCCATGATGGCTTGTGATGCTTGAAAGGAAGTTTTTTTTACTATATGATGAGTATATTTAGTTTTTAATTCCTATTTGAGGTGGTATTGTTAGCCCAAGAAGTCAGTGTTGAGCAAGGAGTGGATATATTTGAATTAGGTTTCCATGTTGTTGCTATGAGGCCTAATGAAGCATTTATAAGGTGAGAGAATTAGTTGTGACTTAAAAACATTGAAAATGTATGGATTACCTATTAAATAATTGTTTTTAAAGGTTTTATATGCCTATGAAGGTCTATAGTGTTGTAAATAAAATAAGTGTAATGTGTTATTAAAGAAGGGTTAATGCTTTAGGTCTATCTTAGGCCTAAAGACTTATTTTGATCTATTTGAAGTATGGTTTACCTAGATACTGGTTATTAATTGTATGTAATGTGTCCTATTTTATATTTTTGTAATGATATAAGTATGTATAGTTTTTTCATCCAACCAAAATATGCTTGAGTAAGAATCATGTATAATAAGAAAACTACTTTGGCCTATTTTGGCTTGTTAAAGAGTTGAATATTGAAGTGAAGTATAGAGAGGATTGATGAGAAGGAAAATTTCATGAAGACCATAAAAATAGTGTGTTGAATAATTAATTAAGACTAATATTAATTTTTAAGGTGATAATAAAGTAACTTGTATCAATTAAAGGCTATTAGGCCTATTTGTCTAGACATGCTTATGCAAAGGATCTAATTGAATATCAATCAAAAAGAGCAAAAAAGAAGAGTAAGGATGGACATAAATACATGAAATTTTTAATGAGATGATGATACATCATCATAAGGTTTGAAATTAGGTTTGTATCTTAGTTTATATTGATAAAGTTAGAGTGTGAGAGGTATGTCTAAGAGAGCTTAAGATTGAAGACATGAACAGAACAATGGCAATAAGTAGTGACCTATCATAGATTCATGAGATTATTAAATATGATCAATGATGTATTAATGATGTGTTTTAAGTATAAAAGTGATATTTAGGTTTGATATCATGTTGTGTTGATCCATGTTGTAGATTATGAGGGCTAGCTGAGTGAAAAGAAGAAGGGCAGTTATGTGCTTATGTGAGAGGTAGATTTGAGTGTGAAATATTTCAAGGTGTCCAACATAATTTTTAGAAGATAAAAATATCAAGGTGTAATAATATTACTTATTTAAGTGGGTGTCTTTTTAAGAGGTGGTTTAGTTGGTGCTTGGCTACCTAGGGGTTGTAGCCTCTTTGTAAGTTGGATCTTGTTGAAGCCTAGTTGGTGCTAGATAAATTATAGGGGTTGGTGCCTCACTAAAATTGATTCATGGTTTATAGGATAAGTTTTCCAAGATGTTTTTTAGTGGATTTTATCCCCCATGATATTTTTCCACATATATCTTGTGTTCATGTGATGTGATCCTATGTTTCATGCTTTGTATGAGTGTGCTTTGATTATGATGTTACTAGATCAAGTAGATATGTGATTGAATGGTTACATAATGATGAATGGATTTGGATAATAAGTTTATTCATTGATTCATCCCCTTCTCTTAGTTTTTGTGATTCTAACAATTCATATCAGATATGGTCCTTTGGAAAAGGTTTTACGCCTTGAAGGTGGTCCTAAAAACATAAGATGATTAAGGAACTAAGGAAAGAAAATCAACATTTAAAATATGTGATCAAGGCTCTTGAGGAGTAGATTTTTACTTTAAATAATGACATGACCAAAGAAGCTAAAAGGGATGAGAATAGCTTTAAGGATATCATGAATCAATTAGAGGTTGTAATTACAAGTTTGAAATCAAAGGTAGTTGAGCTTGTTCAGTTCAAGACCAAGCTATGTTCTTTGAAGGTTATGCATGAGCATCTCATAAACAAGATGATCAAGTTTGAGAAAGAGAAAGATAAGTTAGATCAATTCAAGGAGTGTGTCAACATGAATAGTAATATGAAAAGACCATTCAAGCAACCTTATTCCATAGGTAATGATAATTATTTTAATGGTCACCATTATTCATGTAAATAGTTTTGTCATAAGGCAAGGGATTTTAAGAGGAGAATAAATTGGTCAAATAAAGATTAAAATCCACTTCAGGAAAAGGAGTAAGGTTGTTTGATTTAGTTTTCAACATGTTGGTCATATTATAAGTTATATAAGATCAAATTATATAAATCCTCTATTCATATCAAGATGACAAATGCCCCTAAAAAGGTATGGATACCAAAGGAAACTAACACTAAGCATGTTGAACCTATCAGTCATAATGTTTTATTTACACAAGTTGAGAAAGGATCATGTAATAAGATTGATCAAGAACCTCTTTTACCAACATCTATTGATGATATATCATAAGGAAAGATGGTCATAAAAATGAATAATGATAAGGAAGTAATATCCAATCACATTGAGATGATGAATAAAAATGAATTGTTTGCTAAAATGGAGAAAGAATGCCTTTTATCAGCATGTGTTGTAAATACTCAGAAAGTTATGAAAGAGGTCTATGTCTCAGCTCAGATAAAGGAAAATAAGGAAGATGTTGAATTAAAAGAGGATATTAATTATAGAAAGCTTCCAATCAAGAAGAAGATCAAGAGGATCAAATAAAAAGTTGAGGAATGGGTGTATCCTAGTTACACTTTATTTTAAATCTATATAAGTTACGGTGTCTATCTAAGATTCATAGAGGCATTCATCATGAAAAGAAGCTAGCAGTGGTTTATTAAGGTATGAGCTTGTGTCCTTGTCTATATTTATTGATCATATATGCATTGAGGTAATTTTGTAAGAAAATGATTCATAGAAATATGAATTGGTAAATAATAAAGCTCATAAGGTCTACAGTTGTCTTTAAGAGTATATAGACATGAGATAGTGGTTTATCTCACTGAACATAAATACTTCATTGAGTAAGAGGTGATCCAATGGATGCAAAGAGTAACTCTTAATGTTCTAAAAGAATCAAGGTTGTGTGATGATGGGGTAGATCTCCCACAGTTCTCAAGATGGTCTTTTTCACTCTACGGGAGATGGAGAAACTTTGTTTGTGCTCTCAAGTCACTCAAACATGTGTGTAACCCTATTTATGGTTTGGAAAAGAATTACTATATCTTGAGTTTGAATCATTGGTAAGTGTTATAAAATTGTGTTCCTATCCTATGAAAGATACCTTATGTGTTTTTAGATTATTTAGGTAGAGAGAAAAATGTATAGGTATAGATTTGTCATAGAGAAGCTAGGAAATGTCATAAACACCTAATTAGGCCTGATTTCAAGTCTAGTTGTGGTCAAAAAATGGAGACCATACAAAAGAACCTATCCTAAAAACTTTTGAGGAGGAAGTGTGTCCTAATGATTTTTCATGAATGTCCTTAGTTTGCTAATATGATTTGTCATTTGTTCTATGTAATAGTATTTGTACTAAGATAAGGCTACTAGAAGCCAATTAACCCATTGAAGACAAATGAGTGTTTTTTAATATAAAATGAGTGTTCCAATTGAAAGAAAGGTCTAATAATTATGATAAAAGGTGCATGGAGGTTTTTTATTAGTCTATTAGATCATATTCATGCCCCTAAGAATCTTGGATAGTATGATTATATGAAGGAAATTTTGCATGTAGAGGTGACTATTTGTCTCAATCATGACTGTGTTGCTTAAGGTCTAAAGATTGGTCTAAAAGACTAATTTTATGCATTAGATAATATGATTTTTGTGTTTATATATAGGTTTAAAGGTTCCAATAGATCATGTGTATACTTCAGAGGTTATAGAAGGTAACTCGGACATGTGTTGAAGGTCAACTTGTCTATATTTGTCTTTTGATATTGTTTGATGTCAGAGGTTTCATGAAGTATGTTGATTATCAGTGTAGTTCATGTATGGATGAATATTTCTTCAATTAAGATATATTAATCTTTTGAAAGATGTGTATGTATTTATGGTGAATCATAGACATAGAGGGAGTATTTCCTTATGATGCTCTAAGGTCTCTTCATATGATGATGGCCTAATAAAGTCAAGGGATAGTTCAAGATATCATATCAAAGAGAAGGAGATGTAGACAATCATGGTGATAGGAGGAGCTTGTGAGCTATATGATTTAAATGATAAAGGTAGATGTGTAAATTTAGTTGAAGTGAATATGTTGCGAAGATCAATGGGGAGATTGCTAGTTTTATGAGTGGTCAGGTCCAAGGATCAGAATTCTATGTATGGATGACCCTTTGAGAGTGTGTATGTTATTTTATAATTAATATCAAAGGGGGAGAATTGTTAGAATGAAGGAGAAGTTAAGATTAGTAGAGAATATATTTTGATAATGATTTGCCATCAATGAAAAAGGAAGAGATTGTTGAGCATGGTTATTGATGTCATAGGTTGTCATTGATGTCAAGAAGAGCATGAGGTACTAGTGCATTAATGACAAATAAGTTGTGTTTAATATATTGGAGAGTATATGGCATGTGTATAGTTTAGTGAGGACAAAGCAGAGGTTTTGAGGCATCCATAGATGTCTTGGTGAATTTTTGGTGTGTCGTTTGACAAATTGGATATAGAATAATGAATCATTCTAGCCTATAAGAAACTAGACCATCATAGTCTATCATGAAGGTATGATTAGTCTAGTATGTTAGTGCATTTATTATGTGTAATGAAAAGTCAAACTCTAGTCAAAGGTTTCATGAAGATGTTGTCTAATGTCCCATGAAGATCCTCTCGAGGTTTTGTGCCTTGAACTATTTTCTATCTCAAGTTATGAGCTTCCAAATTTGGTTGTTTGTGCAGTGATGTGATAGAGGCCATCAAATTTAATCCTTAATAAATAGCTTTTGTAGTTCAAAAATCTAGTTTTTAGAGTTTAAATTAACTATATGTGTGCATTGGACTTGAGAGCAAAGAATTACTTTTAGAAGATAGTATATTAGTTAGATCAAGTTGGATTAAAAATAAAATTTGAATTAGACTTTATGAATATCATCCTCTAGGAGGTAGTCTATCTCAAAAATATATATAAGTACATTTATTGCTAATCAAAGTTGACTATTCCTTGAGAATGGTAAACATGGGTATCTTGGTGAGTTGTGTAGCATTTTTTGTCATTAAAAGAGGGTGTTAAAAGTGATTGATAATTATTTTAAGTTTTTGTTGCTACTTTAGATCCATTATATATGATCAAATTTATCTTATATATGAAGAACAAGCTCAAATTTTGAAAAATAGAGGTATGAAGGTTTCATGTTATTTTACGATTGTAAAACCTAGGTGTGCTTTTATGAAGCAAATGAATGTATCATGAACTATGGAGTTTAATGTGTTTTAATGGATTGAGTTCAAAATTTTATTCAATAGATATCATGATTGTAATGTATGTTTAAGCTCAATTCCTAGAGATGGTCTAAAGAGTCTGTTGACATGTTGTATGTTCTTTGTGAGTATTCATAGAAGATATGAATGTGATCATGTTATTTTAAGCATCACACCAATTCATGAAATAATTGTGATGGAGGTTTTCTATAGGGTGTATTAAATAAATTTTGGATATAGTAGGAGGCTTAGAAATCATTACCTCATAGTTTAAAAGGCAAATGTTCTTGATTGTGCATTGGCAGTATTTGACCGTTGTATGTTGCTTTAGGAGATTGGTATAAAAGACCAATATTGCTCATTATTAAGTAGAAGGTTGAGTTTTTATTTTCTATATATACCCCTATGGATTATTTTCATGCATTAACCTTCATGGTGAGTGCCCACACATGTGTCAGAAGTTTAAGTCTTCATGATTGGGTTTTAGTGTATGCTAGCATTTCTAAGTGAGCAAGCTATAGGAGTGATTTTAAGACCTTATGCATTGAGTTGTGATGTCTAATGAAGATTATGATGTTTATGAGGTCATGGAGTTTCTATTCATGTTCTTTGTTCATCATATTTAATCTATTTTAGTATGTTTATGCCTTAGGAGTTCAAGGCAATTTTTTATGTGTGCAAAAACATAGTGTGACTATATGTTAATTGAGAAGGTGCCTTGTAGTGGTTTTAGCCATGATAGATTGTGATGATTGAAGGTAATTTTTTTATGATACAAGGAATATATGTATTTGTTTATTCCTATCTTAGGTGGTCTTGTTGGACTTAATAAGTCAGTTTTAAGTGAGAAGGAGTGGATCTATTTGAATTAGGTCTCCATGGGACCAGTTGTTAGTATGAGGCCTAATGAAGCATTCATAAGGTGAGTGAATGAGTTGTGAATTAAATTCATTGAAAATTTATGTAGGACCTATAAAATAATTATTTTGAAATATTTTTTATGCTTATGAAGGGCTATAGTGTTATAAAGAAAAGAAATGTAACGTGTTGTTAAAGAAGGGCTAATGCTTTAGGTCTATCTTAGGCCTAAAGAGTTAGTTTGAGCAATTTTAAGTATGACAAACCTATAGAGAGGTTATTACTTGTATGTAACATGTCCTAGTTGATATTTTTGTAATGATCCAAATATGTATAGTGTTTATGGCTGACCAAGATATGCTTGAGTAAGAATCATGTATAAGAAGAAGGCTATTTTGGCCTATTTTGGCTTGTTAGAGAATTGAATATTGAATTGAAGTAAAATGAGGATTGATGAGAAGGGAAAGGTCATGAAGACCATTAGAATAGTGTTTTTAATATGTCATGAAGGTTTAATAATAATTCTAAAGGTGATGAATAAGTAACTTGTATCAATTCAAGGATATTAGGCTTATTTGTCTAGACATGCTTGTGCGAAGGATCTAATTAAATATCAATCAAAACTAGCTTAATAGAGGAGTAAATATTCCTATCAAGCCATGCCATGTTTTTATGAGATGATGAGACATCATCATAAGGTCTATAAATAGGTTTATATCTAAGTTTTTACTGAGAAAGGCAGTAAGTAGTGACCTATGAGAGCTTCATGAGTTAATCATAGATGATTAGTAATGTGTTCCTGATGTGTTTTAGGTATATAAGTGATAAATAGGTTCGATATCATGTTTTTTTAATCCATGTTGCAAATTATGAGGGTTAGTTGAGTGAAAAAGAAGGGTAGTTTTGTGCTTATGTGAGAGGCATATTTTAGTGTGAAAGATTGCAAGGTGTCCATCATCATTTGTAGAAGATAATAATATCAAGGTGTAATTAGAGTACTTGGATAAATGGGTGCTTGGTCAAGAGGTAGCTAAGTTGGTGCTTGGTTACCTAGGGTGTTTTAGCAGCCTTGCAATTTGGAGCTTGCTAAAGTGTAGGTTGTGCTAGATAAATTTTAGGAGTTGGTGCCTCACTAAACTTGATTCATGGTTGATAGGACAAGTTTTCCAAGATATGTTTCATTGGGTTTTATCCCCCATGAGTGTTTCACACATAGATCTTATGTTCATGTGATGTGAGCCTATGTTTCATTCTTTGTATGAGTGTGATTTGATTTTGATATTGCTAGATCAAGTAGATATGTGATTGAATGGTTAAATAATGATGAATGGAATTGAATGAAAATATTTTTCACTAATTCACCCCCACCTCTTAGTGGTTTTCCTTCCAACACTTAAGATATACATGAATAAATGAACCAAAATTTAACTAAATAAATTTTCATACTAATAATCACATCATTGCTTATTCTTAGTGTTGATAAAATCTAATTATCAGTACAACATACATATTAATTATTACAAAATATATTTTTAAAATAAAAGAGGAAAGTAAAATTAATTCACATTTCTCTAACTTAAGCAAATTCTATTACTAATACAAAATTTCAACCAAATGAGGTGTATTAATGGAGATAATGAAGTTTACAATTTAAACTTTATTTACTCAATATAAACTAGATATGGTTGAGAACTACTTAAAACATTTATGTCACACTTAAATACAACTAAAGATTTATCTTCTCATTTCAATAAAAAGGGAAAGATTCATTTCATATCAAAACAAACATTTAATCCAACTTTTCCTGAAGGGTAAAAGATATGTATTTCTAGGTACTACCTAAAACTATTATCCATAATTAGATAATTCCATCTAAATAAAAAATAAGATAATCTTCCCATTCAAATTTCATTCACAATATTTTCAAATTTGAAGTACAATCATTTCAAAGAAGTGGGTCTAAATCAACAAGGTTTAAATTCATTGTATCACTTACAATCCATTTGTAAGACATAATTAGAGAGATAAAAATGTTTCAATCCTTTTCAAAATTTAAAATAACCAACTAAATTCAAAACAATAAATCATAAAGGGATGAACTCATTAAAACATTAGGAGTGACTTAAGCAAGTCAAGTATAAGATCAACTCAAAATAGAGTGAATGCAATGTGTAAACATTCTCTATTTATATCTTTGTAATATTTAACTAATTACATACTAAGAGGAGAGGGTAGAAACATTATTAAAAGACACTAATACAAGAATTATACAACAAGATTATTTTAATAATTTAATGTCCCAAAATGGAATACCTAGGTAAAGTTGGGGTTTTCCAACAACCCCTTATGTAAATATGAAAATAATCTAAAATCTACCCTAAAAACCAACAAACCTTGGCATAAATGGATGATCAATCTCCATGGAACAACACTCTAATATAACCCCAAAAATTATTGAATGTAAAACTAGAATAAAATACTTCTTTTGTGGCAAGGTAAATGGCAAAGAGGCTGAAATTTTGCTTTGAATACTTCTAATTTTATGATGCCAATACAACTATGTTTTCACTTTCTAATCTACCTTAGAACCCTTGTACAATCTTTCAAATATTTATGCAAAAATATTAAAATTTATTAGGGATTTCAATGAACACAATAGGGCTTAAAATAGTCAAATTATCCTTTCAATTGATGTTTCCACACTTGAAAAAATAGATAGAATCAAATCTAAAAATCAAACCCTTGAACTTTCCCTTTAACAAGCCCTCTAAGTTCCCCAAATCAAGTCACCAATATTGGAATATTAGTAGAATAATTTACATAATATAAAAAATTAATATATGAATTATTCTCAACAATATTAGACTCTAAAAACAATATGAAAACCCTCCTAGGTGAATTACTCCACTAGGAAAATCAAAATAAATAATTTCTAAATTATTTACCTGATAACCAACCCTCAAATCAATTCAAAAAACATGAAAAATTATTATAAAAGTATAAAAAAAATATTATTATCAATTTTTACCTGATATTCACCACTAAAAGCAAGCCCATGCTTGACTTAAGGCACTTTTCTCGCCCTTAAAGAGAGCCACCAAGATTGGGGAGCCTCCTTGTTACCTTAGTGTTTTCACTCCTCTTCTTTGACCTCTAATTTGTTTATTTCCATGTCTATAATGAGTTTTATAAATTTTAAAATTTAGTTGGTGTTCCAAAACACATTTTTAATTCCAACTGCATGCAACCATGCAAAGCTAAAACATAATTACAACCCTTGAATAGAGTTACTTGTTGGTGGTCTAGATTGCACCCTAGCTAAGAAGGGGAATTGTTCAGTTCCTCTTTATTAAACCTAGTCAAACATGGGATTGACCCTAGGCTATGGGTCACCTAAACTTGGGTCAGACCTCCAGAGAAGGCTAGCTTCCTTTTGGATTAATCGCCTAAAGTAGACTTAAACTAACCTCTTGCTTAGAAAAGGAAGAGAGATTGTCACTAGTCTATGAAAGAATATAGAAATAAGGTGATGAACCAAATTTTTTGACCCTTTTTATTGAATAAGGAACACTATAGGATGATTCTAAGACTGCTAGACATCACTTTATTTACTCTTTGATCAGTCTTCACATAAGTGTTTCATGATAAGGCATCAACTATCTATTATCCTAGTATGGGAGGGCAATTATACACTTCCAAACCAATTAATAGATTATGTATGCACTTATTTTGACCTATGAAAACTATCAAAACTTTAAGAAGGTGAGGGAATTAAAACAGAGGTAAGGAAGACATACATTCACTTAACCACATTGATGAATTAGTAAGACACATTTCAATTTAGCTTTGTAAATAAAGGAATTTAGTCTTTATTATATCAAATAGGCATTACAATGCAAATGTTAATAGATTCTAGTCATGCCAAAGAGAGGGATCCCTTTTAAGGCTTATAAGCATGTATATATAGTAGAATGGATGAAAGATATGGTGACCAATGTGTAGAAAGATAGAGAAGGGGTCATTATGATCAATATTTTTGATTATCTAATGTTGATTCTGTTAGAAAGGATCATCATGCTAAGAATACTTATAAAAAATGGCCATGACAATCATATTAGTCCCTTTAAATCTATTTATATTTTGCATGATGCTCCTTATAATTACAATAGTAGAATCAAGTTATTTTCAACTAGAATTCTAGCATCAAAGTTATTACAATAGCTGAGTTAATCTCTTATAATGTCCTTCCATCATTGATGCAGTTACAAGAGCTCAAACTATCCATTTTGATTTTGGTGTCATTTATTGCTCCCTACTAGTTCATCTTTAGCATGTAATAATATAAGAAAGGGGTCATAATCATGCTACTATCTTTGACAACAAACCCATTGAAATGACATGTCTACCTCTATGGCATTTCTTTGAAATATTAACTTTGGTTTGAACTCAACTAAAATGGATTTGAATTTCAATTTTAACTATCAATCTTGATATGAGATTCTCATATTGTGCCAACTAGTAGCTCTTTATTTATTCCATAGGATCCTACTATCAGTCCTTTGACTCCTTGACCTCATACACACCATAGATCTTTCTTGGTATGATTGAATGCTTACCATTGATATATCTAATAGTTACTATGGTTATGACACTTTTCACCTTTCCATTTACTCTTAAGATTTATTTACCTTTTGACTCACTACTCACCATTGATCTACTTTGTATGATTGCATGCTCACCATTGATCTACTCAACCCCACTAACCGTATCAGTTGATGTGCACCATTAGATCTACTATGAGCTCATGAGATATGCCACTTGGCATCCATACATTGGTCTTTGATTTTGTCTTTTAAAAATGTGACACTTTTCAACCTCATGTACTTTCTATGGACCTTTTTAACCTTTTGACTCACTGCTCACCATCAATATTGATGTATGATTTAACACACTCTATTAGATCTTTGGGAACCACTAACATTATCAAGTTGAATTTGTTCTATTAGATATTGAAGTATGATGGAATTTTAACCATTGATCTTTAGATTATTTGAATCTAAATTACTATCTATTGTGGCTTAAATTTGACATCAATGCACCCATCCTTTGACATCCACATGACTATAATTTATGTCCATGCAACCATAAATATTTGAACCCCAATGGATAATTTTCAAGATTTATTTTGACATCTGTATGATTTTTTATGTCATCTATGTGACTATCAATGACATACATGTGAATGTCACACTTTGAAAACCAAATAGTTAATTGTTGATCTTTACTTTGATGTCCGTGTGACCATCAATGACATCTACGTGACCATCATACTACTTGTTCAACTTTAAAGGATTGCATCTTGAGATATAAAAACATGAAGTCATAAAATTTGTAGGAGATATTCATGGCATCTATAATATTGATTTTATTTGATCCTTCAACCATGAGATGTTTTCTAGGCAAACTTATAAAATGCACAAACTAACTAACTCATCCATTTCTACATGACATACTAATGATGGTCTTTCAAAACTTGTGGTTGAGCTTTTGTTTGATCCTGAAAGCTCAAATGATTTTTTGAGGCACATGTAAACTCATCCCATGATCTTGACTACTTGGAAACCATGAAACCTACTTGGATATGTTTTAAATAATTTTAACTTATATTCCAAGAGATGAAGAAGGAAAAAACTAGATAGAGGTATGGTTGAAAAACTTATTTGGTTGTGTGCACATTGAATTAGATGATTTTAGAGAGCTCCTCTTTAGTTTGGGAGGAATGACCTACAAATAAGACAACATTAAAGCAAATGGTTAGTTAGATAGATAGTTGGTGGATCGACTAGTGCTAGTTAGATCCAAGAAGCATGAGCTTCCTTGGAGGTTGTCAATTCATGCTTCTTAAATAATTAAGTTCAAAAATTGAAAGATAAATTACATGAATAAATCAAAGAATGTACTAAAATTGAATACAATAAATGCTTGATAAATAAATAGACTAAAATGACTAATATAGCAAAAGTGGGTCAATACTAATTCTAAATAGGTCAAGTGTGGTTTAAAAAATAGGTTTGAGCTCTATGAACAAGTAGATGAAAATAAAGTTAGATTTGGTTGAGGGTAGGTTGGTGAAAATGGCTTGTTATTTTTTACCATAATGACCATTAGTGATTAAGGTGACCATCGATGGTTGAGGTTACTGTTAGCAGTTGAGGTAACCATCAATGGTTGGACAGATAATTGGTTATCAGGATGACCATGAATAGTTACTATGTGTTGGGTTTGGGTGGTAAAAGGGTTAGATTGATGGGGTCATAGAAGGTAATTCTAGGAGATTGGTTTATGCTAGATTGATTACAAAATGGAAATAAATTAATTGATAGATTGAAAATAAATACTTAGCTCATCAAAGGTTGATCTAGTGAATGGTTGAGGTGGTTGGCTCATTTATCGATTCTAACATGATTTTGGTAGAGTAACGGTACTTTTCTATCAGCTAAGGGGTGGTGGAAAATTGGCTCTCTATCATGATGGCTATATTTCTAGATTATTTTAAGAATACCTATGAAGAAACTTTGGATATGAAAGATATTAATAGTTTCAAGATCCCTTTTCACCTCTTAATCCTCTCTTCTTATAGGAAGGAAGGAAAGGTGAAATAATATGTTAACAAGAGATATAACTTGTTGTCTAATTTTAACTTTGACATGCATGGGTTTACACAAAAATTAGTTAAGCTAATTATAAAAAAGCAAGGTAGAGTGAAGGTTTAGTGAAGTTGGTTTAGATGGTATAACCTGACCATTGATATCTAGGGTGACCATTGATGGTTAGGGTGCTCATCGATGGTTGAGGGTCAAGGTCAAGTTGAGTTAAAGAGGTGGGTTTACCAAGTGGGTAAATGTGACTAAGGTTAGGTATGGTTTGTAGTAGATAGGCTAAAGGTTAGGTCCAATGGGTTCTTGAAGTGGTCCAGGGGAATAATGACATTCGAAATGATCATGTACAGATTTCAAGTGTCTATATGTTACCCCCTTTTGTTATGTAATTTGTATCAACAAGCTACAAAATAAAAATGGATTGTTGGTCAAAGTTTTGGTTGCCTCAAGTATGAGAGGATTTGTTCCACCTTAAACTAGGAAGTGATGAGGTAAAATAAAATTAGGTGTAGTTTTGATGAGTTGGTAAGGTGGTGATGAAAGGTGAATGTCAGAGGTTTGGCCTTATAGTGCACACATGTGCATAAAGTATGACAAAAATATGATAGCTAAGATTACACATTGACTAGGTTACCATAGTTGGTAAAAATTAAGGTCGGTTCTAGAAGGACAGGTGATAAGTGGATCGCATGACTGTAATTAGGCATTGAGGTTGGGAACACTTGAAAATTCAAGTCTCTTAGAGAAGGTCTATGTTTTATTGGTATCTAAAGTAGGAAGTCCTCTCATGGAAAACACAAATTAGTTAGATGAATTCATGGGTCTTTGAGGTAGGAAGTGCTCTTGAGAAGACACAAATTGGCTGGGTGTGTACAAGGTAGCACAAGTTTAAAAAAAGGTCAATATGGTAATTATTGTCATTAAAGTCAAAAGGACTAAACAAGATCATCACAAAACATGTATGATTTAGGACAAAATAGACCAATGGCAAGGTGATGAGGTAGTTGGTATGATAGGTGGAGAAGGTAGTCTCCATGGGTGGGCACTGAGTGTAGGTACCAAAAATTTGAAAATTTGGTTGGTTGAATAAATTTTAGTATCCTAACCATCAATGATCAAGGGCTACAAGGTTAACTATTGTCAGTTACCCTAACCATTGATGGTCAAGGGGAAAACCCTAAATCATGAAGACAAAAGTGTTGAGTGAGTCATTTTCACTCATTTTGCTTTTGTTACTTCTTATTTCTAGATTCTTTGGTGTTTTGTGTAAGATTTATTGACAAAGCATTTTCTAATTAAGTGATTGATTAGATGAGTTGACTGAGTGGATTTAATGGGCCAATGAGGATGTATGGTGGATGCAAATGAGCACATGGTAGGGTAGTGGGTCCTTAGATTATACCTTGATGATGGTCAAAGAATGAGGTAAGGGTTGTAATAAATTAGTAGAATATCTTGATTATTTTGTAAATGGATTAAAATTAGGCATCAATTAATTGACTGGGAGGGTAGACTTGGGTTTGATTTTATGTGACCTACTTATAGGTTTTGCTTGATTTTTGGTGGGATTAATGGTTGAATGCTGAAATTAGTAGTGGTAGGTTATTTTTGGGTAGGTAGAGGCAAGAGATGGATAATAATTGGTATAAATTTAACTACTTTAAGAAGGTTTTTAGGTGGGTTATGGTTAGGATGTTCCACTGGTAATCACACATAGTGATCATCAATAGTCATCCTGACCATTGATAATCAATGACTATAGGCAAAATGGTCACTTGAGCATTGGTGGTTATCATGACTATCGATGATCAAGCCACATGGTGAAAAATCTAAGTTTATGTGTATGGATTTTGATAGTTTTGAATGTTATCTTGGCTTGTTGATGCTAATGATTGATGGGCAGGGGGTTCCAATTAGGGTATATGTGATACCTGATAAGAGTGTAGGGTAAAAATATGATAGGTTAAGTATTTGGTATATAAGGCAAGTTGTAGTTATAGGTTGTAGAAGGTGAATTTTTTAAGTAAAAAATAGTATAGAGTACTAAGTTTGTTTTTTAATGAACATTACAAGCATGATATTAGATCCAGATGCAAGATTGGGTACCTCATATATTTATAGAGATCCATCAAGGGATGACCACATCAGACTAGGCTCACATAGAGGAGGTCAGTCTTGGATAAATGTTTCACTATAATCATGTGTTTTAGGATGTGGCAATGACTGTGGCCCTCATCAAGAGATGGGATCTAACCACAAACACCTTCCTTCTACACATTGGTGAGATGATGAACTTACTGGAGGATGTGCATAAGATCACTTAGTTACCCATATGGGGTGATTCAATTTATCACATCGAGCAAGAGGAAAAAGATTATTATTTAGAGTTATTATATAGAGATGATCATAATTTTATTAGATGGCATGTTAGAGGATTCAACTACACTCTGCTCTACTAGAGGGTGAAGGATGAGAGGAGACTACTTATGATCATGATGATGATCATGATATCATGATTTGTTATTCCATATTTTTGTAGCGAGAGGTTTTCCTATCTACTATGAAGAGTATTGGTTGAGATGATTCTAGGAGACAATGTTTGGTTGGCTACCTATGCTTCTAGTGTAGATATGCAAGGAGCTATGGGGTTTCAGAGATCACAAGAGATACAACATCAACATCAGGTTCATGTTACACTTTTGGGCATATGAGTACATCCAAGTTCTATGATCAGTGGGGTTACCATTAGAGGGTTATGCCCAAATGGAGTTCATAGTTAATTTCATGTAGTGAAGAGATGATTTCCCCCTATTTAGACCAGGAGGAGGGTTACATGACATTGATTGGTTTAGGGTTCTTTGGATGCCTTGGTCATAGGTAATGTTATTTGGAGGCCATATGTTAGGTTTCTAGAGTGGGATAGACACAAGAGAAACATAATATTCTTATAAAGTTATAGGTGGATCCTTAGTAGGAGGGATGGGGAGGCAGAGCTCATCCCATTTGATAGGGTATAGAAATAGTTTTTCCTGATGTAGGGTATCCTAGGCCCATTTCCCTTATACAAGAAAGAGGATGTAGAGATATCACTACCTGAGCCACAATCAATATAGACATTGCTTGATCGAGAGGAGTTACAAATGTGGCTAGAGATAGATGATGTAGGTTTTGTGGATGGTTACCCTACATGGTACCCGAATTTTTATACAACAACAAATTTTGGTGGTGATGATGATGGCATAAAGCTAATGGATGTTGACCTAGATGGTAGAGGTGGCTAGAAGGCACAAGTATAGGGGGTTGCCCCAAGTACATAGACAAGAATGGTGCTAGACATAGCATGGGCTTAGGTAGTAGCTTTATAGGGTCAGTTACCTATAGCACATGGTTAGATAGCTATAGTTATAGGTGAGAGGGACTAGGGTAGAGCTTATCTAGTCTTAGTTACCTATAATAGGGAATCCTTAAGATAGGTTGAAGGAGGAACCATAATACCTATAGGAATACTAGGCACTATCCCCATGGCATGGTATTTAGCCATAGTGAAGGATCTATGCTACTACAAAGCCATAATCTTGAGACATTGTCCTGATGAGCCCTGATGGGGTGAGTAAAGAGCTAGTTTGGTAGGTGGTATTAGTGTGGTAACACCATGTTAGTGGGATGCTTCCATTGGTAGATAGGTAGGTACCTTGGGAGAATAAGCACCAGGAGGTAGTAGTGCCCCAGGAAATAGTGGTGCCCTATGGTCATAGTCATTATATAGTTATGAGATATTATATTTTGTTGTATATCATTTTAATACCGACCTACAAGTTAATGAAATGAGATGTACATTTTGAGAGAGATACATGTATATTATTGTATATGTTGTGATGTTATTGATGATAGAATCACAAATTATAGATATAATCCTCATGTATTGAGTATCGTTCATGGTTTAATTTTATGTTTATGATGTGATGTTCATATTGATCATTGATGATGTTATATATATATTATGGTTATGATATGGATATGATTAGGATCATCACAACATTGATATGGATTCATCTTAGCTAGGTATGTGATGAGATGTCTTTTGTTTATGTTCATGATGATGCTTATGATATTTATGTTTATGATGATGTTTGTTCATGCTAAAAATTGATGAATATATGCTTCCTTATTTAGATTTAGACATGTGGTAAAAAATGGTTCTTTGCTTTATTGTTAATGGATGTTATGATGTTGATTATGATGATGAGAGTGATGATTATGGTTTATGTTAATGATGTCTATTTTTTTTCATGATATATGCTAGTATGATGTGATATAGTTATGGTCATGGTCATTGTGCCTAAGGTAAAACACATAAATTAAGTTGAGTAACAATATTAGATGTAAGAAAGGGAAGATAACCAAGAGACAAATGTCCAAATGAATATATTGACTAGTTATGAGAGGATAAGAAGAGGGCATGATGCTTTTTCTTTGGCAAGGATCAAAATAAGACCAAAGGTGGATTAGATTAAGGAATATAAGCCCTTTGAATGATTTTCATTAGCATTAATTAGTTGGTTAAAAAGGTGTATTGATCACATTATGTCAAGTGAGCAAAAAATCCCTTGCTTATAGTGTATAAAAGGGAGATGGATGAAAATGGAACCTTCATATGAGACTATCATGCCTCTTATAGAGGTTACCAAAGAGTCAATATAAATAAGTCTATATTATAAGGTGTAAAATGATCGATGCAAGAAGTATACTCATGAGAACCTATTGCAGCTTTTAAAAATTATAGCTTATGAGGGCTAATTGTGGCCTACAAAATTACTTTGTTTTTTCTTGATAATGGGCCTTTTACTTATTTTTTTGTGTGGGAGGGTTGGGAAAGCTTATTGATGTGGTAATATTCCAATAAATTTCTATACTTTGATAAATTCTTTACTCAGCTATCCTTCTAGGGAGTGGTCTAAGTTTATGTGCTTTGTTTAATGCCTTTTAATAGCCGTCCTTCAAGGGAGAAGTCCACCTTGTCACAATTTTGATATGTTTTTGGTATCTATCCTTCAAGGGAGAAATCTATGAATGCTAGGTATGACTCATGACTATTTTGGGTTATGAATTTGTTTATGAATTTTGATTTTTCTAGACATAGACTTTCTTATATAGGCTTAAGGGTTCACCTTTATGAAGGCAATACTAAAATCACAAGAAGGTTTTTTGGGTGTAAAGAGGTTTTAGGTGACAATGATAATGGGAATCCATCTCATAAAATACCATGAGAATCATGCCATGGGTAGAGCCATGGTACCCATTGTTCAATATTAGGCTATGATTATGATGAATAATCACATTTTTCAAATTTAATCAGTTACACCTAAAATAATAAGATTAATGTGGTTTGAAAGCAAGGGATGAGATTAAGTTAAGCAAAAGGTGATTTTGATCCTATCTAACAAAATAAAGGGTGTAGATGTGAAGCATTAAGAGGCTCAAGTTTTGGGTTGCCCTCTACAGAGGATAAATGGTAAGCTTTGCATCCATACTTGTGGGTTAGGATATAAGGTCTAATCGAATTGAAATAAAATTTGCCATGCCTACTTTTATCCATATTGGTGACATATTGGTTTTCATTTAAGATGAGGTCTTTGATGTTAAATTCTCACACTCTAAGTTATTTTTCATAGGAATGTTTGATACACTCTTAATATACATGAATATGGGTGAGCATGTTTCAATGATTCTCATCAAGTAGCTAAAGCTATTCTAAATGGTGTTGATGATAATCATCTTTAGAAATGAAATCTTGTGAAGGTATGTGAAGAGATGGGATTTAGACCTTGAGAGGAAAGATATCTTTTACACCAAATTTCAGAGAGAATGGGGTAGCACTCATAGGGGTTTGAATGCTCATACAATATGACCATAAGGTAAAGGGGATGTGAAAATGCCAATCTCAACTAGATGTATTGACCATTTTAGTGATCATGTTGTTAAGATTTTTGTTAGAGGCTTCTGCATATTCATTCACTTGAGGGAAATAAGGTGATGATAAACTTAAATTGATATCAAATGCATCATAAACACCCTAGACTTGTTTGTTCTTAAAATATTTTCCATTATCGATGATGATTTTGTGTAAAACATTAAAATGGTAGATGATTTGATGATTGATGAAGTCAATAATATTTTTTGCTTTAGATAAGAAGAGAGGAATAACCTCTACCCATTTGGTAAAATACTTGGTCACATTGATGATAGAATGGTATCACTGTGAAGAATTGGGGTTAATTTCACCAATAAGGTCTAGACCCTATTGTGAAATGTCCAACAATATATGGATATGTGAATACTATGGCTAGGTGCATGATGTTGACATCTAACACACTTTTTCACATAATCACAATAGTCTTGGTTAAGGGTAGGCCAGTAATAGACAAGGTGAAGGATGTGTTTAGCTATGCCAAGACCACTAAAGTGTCCCCCACATATCTGATCATGAATTTGCTTGATAGCATGAGAGGTTTCATGACTATGTAGGTAATGGAAAAGGAGACCATTAAAGTTGCATTTATAAAGAATTCCCCCTAGTATGGTATACTATGAGTTACTATAGATAAATGTTCTTTGATCATTCCTAGAAAGATTGGAAGGAATTATGGTAAGGTTAAGATAGTCAAAGGTATACTAATATCAAAGGTCAGGTTGGGTCTCCCCCACATTGAAGATGATGGGAGAATCTGGTTTGACATAAGAGGGTTGGGTAAGTCTATGGATAATGATAGATAGGTTAGAATCAGAGGGTGTAGATAGGATCTAAGGGGTGAGGGAAGCCATGGTGTTGGCAAACTTATTGGTAGATTATGAGGTGGATTAAATATGGTAGTCTTTAAATGATGTTAAGAGTTCATCAACTATTTGTTTGTACTATTGCAAACCATCATTCTTACACTGGTAAGAGCTAATGATTTGATTGACCACTAGTTGAGAGTCACCAACGATGTTGATCATTTTGAATCCCAAGGCTAAATCATTTTGAAGGCCTATGACTAGGGCTTTATATTTATCCATATTATTGCTATATTCTAAATCTATCTTGAAGGATAAAGGAAGAGGTTCACCATGGAGGGGAATAAGAATGATACCAGCTCCCCCATCATGCTAACACTTTGATCCATCAAATAACATGGTCACTTGATAGGTGAAGTTTTCCCAAGAGAAGGTCAAGATGGACTCATCTAGAAACTCAAGAGGAGGAGGTTGGTTTTATACTAAAGTTGATTTAGCCAATTAGTCAACACTAGATTTCCTTTAATTGACTTATATTAAAGAAATTTAAGGTCAAATTTAGCTAAAAGCATGAGCCACTTAGCCATATGTTGGTTTTGGTATGGCTTAGAGTCCATATACTTGAGTGGGTCGGTATTGATTATGACATAGGTCTTATGGTTAAGAAAGTAGTGGAAAAGTTTATTAACCACAAAGACCAGGGCTGGGTAAAGTTTCTTAGTATGGGTTTATCGAGTCTTGTACTCTACACATGTATGGCTAATGTAGTAGACAAATTACTTTTTTTTCATCTTGGTGAGAAAGCATTTCCCGACAGGAGTGGTTAGTGGTGTAGATATAAAGGTAGAAAGGTTGGTCATCCTTGAGAGTGGTGAGGATAGGTTGAGACAAAAGGCACTCTTTAAGTGAATCAAAGGCCTTTTGATAATCATCATTCTACCTAAAAGAGACATCCTTCTTCATGAGGTGATGGAAGGGTTGGCATTAGTCTAAGAGATAAGAGATAAATCAATGAATGGATTTGAGCTTCCCCTATAACCTATAGAGTTGCTTGAGGTTGATTAGAGGAAACATATAAACGATGGCTTTGATTTTGGTAGGATCAACTTTGATTCCCTAAAAGGAGATATAAAATCCAAGGAGTTTTCCTGACAAGACCACAAAAATGCACTTCTTAGGGTTAAAGCAGACATGGTAATGGATGATTCACTCAAAGATAATTTTGAGAATGGCTAATGATCTTTATAGAATTTGGATTTCCCAAGAAGATCATCCACATAGTCCTTGATAATTTTATGGATAAGGTCATGGAAAATGTAAGTCATAGCGCATTGGTTAGTTGCACTAGCATTCTTTAGTCTGAAAGGCATGAACCTATAGTAGAACCTCCCCCATAGGGTGATAAAAGAAGTTTTATGTTTATCTTTAGGGGAAATTAGAATCTTATTGTAGCTTGAGAATCCATCCATGAGAGATAACATCTCATGGTCGACTGTAAGATCAACTAGTTGGTCAATGTTTGGTAAAGGAAAGTCATCTTTTGAGTAAACAAGTTTGAGGTCATGAAAGTCTACATAAATGCATGATCCCCCTATAGCTTTGATGATAGGTATGACATTTGAGACCCATTTGGGGCAATCAATGGGTTAAATAAAATTGGCAGATAGGAGATGTTAAAGCTCTTATTTGACAATAAGGGCTATGAGAGGTTGTATTCATTAAAGTTTCTATTTAATGAGCTTGGCATCATGGTTTCTAACTATGTTGTGGGTAGTGATGGAGGATTCAATTCCTAACATGTCACTATAGGACCAAGAAAATGCTATGTTGCAGTATTGCAAGAAGGAGGCAAAATCTAGAAGCTCTTTAGGATTAAGCAATTGTCTAATTTTGACAATGCATGGGTTTTCCAAAGTGCCCAAGTTGATATCCATGGTGGATTCACTAAACATGGTTGAAGTCTTAGGAAAAAGAGATTTATGGATGGAAGAATCTAGTACACTAAGATAGGTAAGAAAGGATTCATCATCTTGACACTGAATAATTTTAATGGCAGGAGATTCAGTCATCTGATATCATCTTAGCATGGGTCATAAGGATGGTTATGGTCTCCCCATCCTTTTAATATGGCAGGGGTCCAAGGTTAATTATTTTGATGAAAAAAAGTTAGGGGGGATGATGTTAGAATCCTTCGGTCCTCAGGGTGAGGGGGTCAGTGAGGATGGTATCTCCTCATCAATGTTAGTGATGGGAGGTGAGTTGGTTTACTAGTTTAAAAGAGAGAAGCCCATGTGATGTTTCTCATGGGGTTTTTAGGTTTGGATTAGAATCAACTCATATGGCCCCTATTCATATCATCCAAGACTAAAACCCTTCTAGGCACATCAATGGAAATATGTATTAGTGAAACTTAGTTTATTTAGATAAAAGAAGATGGAGGTGAATGATCAAAGTGAAAGATAGTTGATGGAAGCACCAAGGGATTTGTTTAGTCCCCCATAAGTGAAAGGAGTTTGAAATTTTAAAGTTACAAGGGGAATAATGGCTCTATTATTGGGGTCATACTTCGGTTGATTGTTAAGTTACTCATACTCATGGGGAGTAGGGAAGGCATCAAGGGTTAAGAGATGATATACCCCAAGTGAAAGATGTTGGAATATGGATTCTAAGTGGTCTATGGTGGGGATTTCATCTAAGGGGATATATGATCTAGTAGATTCCTCATTCGTCAAAAGAGATATGGCTTCATCCTTTATGGTTGAGGGCTTATCTTTGGTTGATGAGGGTGTGATAGATAGAGATAAGAGGATATTGTTGGGTTGATAAGTCATGTTTCATGACAAAAAGGTCTTGGGTTGCCTTGTATGGTGACAACTTGACCTTTGTGATTATATTTGATGCAATGATGATGGGTAGAGGGTACACAACCCATGGAGCATATCCAAGGTCATCCCAATAAAACATTATATTAGAATTCACCTTCCACTACATAAAAGAGTTAGGGGAGTGTGGGAGGTCTTAAATGGATATGAAGGATAAAAATTCCTAGAGTAGTGGCCATGGTATCATTTAAGGATTAAAGTATGACCAAGGATTTAGACATGACATTATTTAGTAGTCTATGTTGATCATACGCATGTGAAGATATGATATTAATATTGGCTCCCAGATCAATAATAACCCATTTGAGGTGGATTTGGTTGATGTAGGAAGTGATGAAAAGAGGGGGATCTAGGTCAACAAGGTGAATATAATGTATTTTAAAATCCTTGAAGGTGACAAGGTTGGAAATTTGGAGAGCACTAACAAAGGATTCTAGAGGTTGAGGGTCTTTAAGTTGAACCTATATTGATTACAATACCTCTATAATTGCTTAGCAATGATGAAGTGAGGTATAAATAAACTCATATAAGCTCGTTTTTTACAGGGTTTGGTGAAGTTGTTAAGAACTACTCTCTTGATTGATTTAGAGGGGTTAGATTGAGAAGTACCCAAGATTGATACCTTGGGATTAGATGAAGGTGATGATGCTTGAATTTGACATTGTTTAGAGGTGGAAGATAGGTATGTTCATGGGATGGACACTTTGGCCTTCCCCATAACTTTCTGTTGAGCATGTGATCATGTGACCACATGGATAGTATGGATGGAGGTAAAAGTTATGGTAGGAGACTAGTTTGGTTCCTCATCACTCTGAAGTGAGAGTGGGGGAGTAGGTAGGCATTGGATATTGGTTTTTGTTTGTTTGAATAATACAATGCTCATGGTAGGTTCAACCATTAATATATCCTCCTCATCATAGAGCCAATGGATTATAGTTTAGAGAGCTTTACAGTTATTCATATCATACCCAGGTGTCCTATGATAGGCACATTCTTGGTGGTCATTATAATAGATGGGTTTTGGACCAAGAGGGTAAAATTATCTGATAGGAGGTAAGGTCAAGCAAGAATATTGCAATAACCTTTGGAAGATAGTCAAGTAAGAAATAGCTAAAGGTGGCAATAGTTCACAAGTTCTAGCCTTGGTTGGTGGGATGGAAGTATTTTTAGAAACAAGCTTCGTGGTGGAGGTCTTGGGTAAGGTGGCATAATTAATGGCTGATTTCATTTTAGGTGAGGAAGTTGTTACATTAGAGGTAGGAGATGCCAAGGTAGCTAGGAGGTTATTGATGTTTGGAAAAGATGGGCATGTCAAAAAGCAAGAGTGATGGGGTATCTAAAAGTGGTGGTTGGGTTTTGGTTGAAAAAATTGGATTATTAATCAAATTATAAGGATGAGGCCCCAATATATAGGGCAAGGTTAATGAGAAAAAACTCCAGCCTTCTATCCATTTGTTGATTTTACCTCCTTGGTTGATTTGGTTTGGTGCTTGGTTGGTGGATCTAGTGAGGTTAGCTCTAGTTTCAAGGATGGATAATTAAGGATATACATAGGGATGATGCAAAGGATTTTAGTTGGTTTGGTTGAAGTGATAGAGGATGATTTGGTTATTTAGGACTTAGTTGCTTTGGATGGTTTACAGATGGTTGTGTTGGTAGAGGTTTTTATTGGTTTGGTTGGTATGATAGTAGGTTGGATAATAGAAGTGGTGGGTTGGCCCATCAAATATGTGGTTGGAGGTTCTTGTTTGGTGATGTAAGGGAGACCTAATTTTTTCCAAAATGTGGCTTGATCCATGTTAATTTTGGTTACAAACTCCAATCTCTGAACTAGTCTATAGAATGGTTTATAGACTAGGCTTGAAATATAAACCCATAGGTTGAAGAAAGGGGAATGGTGACCTCATCTTATTCCTCAATCAAAGGATGAAAGGTTTATATGGGTGTTTCCTCTTTGGGAGGTGTATATATGATGGTTTATTCCTTGGGAATGATCTCCAAAGGGGAAGTGGATAGTTTAGTGGTTGAAGGAAGAGGTAAAGTGGTGATGGTTGCTTGCTAAGGTAGATTAGTTAAAGGAGGGGTTGATGAATCCACTACCTCAATAAGTGAAGGAGGTTAAAATGTTACTTCTATGGTTTGGGTCTCTAAAGGAATATAAGGTAACTCTTCCATCTCAATAAGTAGAGAGGGTGAAGAATAGGTAGATTGAGTTGTAGGTTCTTCAACAATGATTATGTCAAGAACCATATTGATGGTACAGGCATCATGAGAAGACTCAACTCTATTGCTCTCATTTTTGGTAGGTGCATGATTGGGGAAAGTTTGTATGAAAATTTCAAGGGTTTGGTTTGAAGGTACATTGGGTTTTTCCAACTCAAGATCCCCCTTGTCAATGAGGGTTTGGATAATGTTTTTGAAGTATTACACCTACTAACATCATGCCCAACTACTTGATGAAAATCACATAGGTGATTATCATTGTACCATCTAGGTGTAGGATGAGAAGAATCAAATTGTTGAGAAGGTTTTATGGGAGGAATTTTTATGATATTAGCTTTTATAAACTCCTCCAAGACTAAAGCATAAAATTCCCCAAGTAAAGTAAATAATTTTTGATTGTTTCAGTTTTGGTTTCTTATGTTTTGTTTTGAGGAGTTTGGTTGATTGATAGATGGTGGAGGAGAGGTATTAAGGACAACCTAATTTTCAATTCCCTTAATTTTGGCATTGGTATTGGTTTGGTTACTTGGTTTAGAGAAAAAGGCCTAATTGGTTTTAAAGGTAGAGTTTTTGTTTTTCAGCTTTAACGATGGCTTTATTTTCTAGCTTACGTGCTATGGTAAAATATTAATCAAAGGTTTTGAAGATATAAACATGTAATGTAGAAGATATGTGCTCAACACATTCTTGATAAAAAAATGTATTAGTTTGGGTTTGGGTAAAAATAATAAAATTTGATTGATTAGGCTTCTCTAATAGGCTACAAAATCAATAATATATTCATCATTAATTGTTGGATAGATTAAATATCAGTGATGGAAAATTTCTTGGAGATGTTTATTTAAAATTGATCCAAAAAAGTTTGGGCTAGTTGGGTGAAGGAGAAGAGAGAGTGTTTTGTGATGGCATTGTACCAATCTAGTGATAGACCAGACAGAGACATGGGGAAGTTATGAAAGAGGAGGGAATCATCATAGGAAATCAAATAACATACATGCCTAAATACTCAAAGGTGATGTTGGGGGTCCTCATTACTTTTAAGTTTATAAAACTTGGGAAGTTCCCACTAAGGGGGATATGGTCTGATAGGGATATATGGGTGAATGGTTTCATTTTAGATCTGGTCATATGAAAAGATGTTGTGAGCACTAGAGATGGATGAATCTAAAGTAATTATTTTATCCATGAGCATTTTCATTAGATCCATTTTGGGTTGCATCCCTAAAATATTATAAGGCACATATTGTTGTGTTTTTTGGGTGACATATTGATAATTGGTATGGGGTTGAGGAGATGCAACATATTGATATGTGGACATGGGTGGTTGGGTGGATGCCATGTAGGGGTAGGTGGATGTAAGTGGTTGGGTAATGGGTAGAGGTACATTCCCTTCTGGGTTAGGAATTTAACCCAAGTTGGACATGATGGGCACCTGTTGAGAGGTTAAGGTAGGTTGGGTAGGAGATGCAATTGAGTTTATAACTAAAGGAAAGGTGGTGACCTTTATACTAATCAATGGTAAGGTAGAAGGTATACACACCACAATATTTTAAAGTGGAGTAGTGACTAATGGATTGGGGGTAGTTGAAGAAAGTTTGGAAATTATAGTAGTAGGTGATCACATGGTGAAGGGAGTATAAGTTGTTAATGGTTGGGTTTTTCCTAGGGTAGAGGAGTTGTTGGTGGGGGTGTAAGGTGTAAGGGTTTTGATAGGTTGGGTAGGTTGGTTTTCTATAATAGTATCAAAGGGATTATTGGTAGATGAAGATGATTGGGTATTCAATGGTTGGGTGGTGACTATGGAAATATAAGTTTTCCCTCTAAGGTGGTAAGGCATGTCATAAGGTAGGTCCATAGGTGGAATTAAATTAGGGGTATGGTGAGGTATGGTGCTAAGATAATTTTAAAGGGCCATAGGGTTGTTATCTAAGAAAGTGGAAAAGTATATATCTCCTTGGATAACTACCTAAGGGAAAGAAGGAATTTTTGAAGGGTGAGGAGAGTCTTATAGTTTAGAGACATATTCCATGGATGAAGAGGTAGAATAGGTTGATTGTCTTATTGATGGGTTTTGTTTTACTAGATTCTTTCACTATTGGCAAGATATGACCATGCAAGATAAGGGAGAGAGAATACAAAAATAATCTCACCACTAAAATAGAGAGAAGACAAGAAATGAGAAAGGAAATCAAACACACTCTAAAAATTATGTTAAGTCCTAAAGTTCTTTTTAGTCTCTCTTTTGGCTTATGCCTTAAGCTTTGTAAGAAATTGTGTGACTAAAATTGGCTTGTACGGTGGGTACTAGGAAAAAAGTATATGGTTGGTTTTAGGTTGCATTTAGGCTCTCAAAAAGGATCTATATTGGAAATCAATATGTGTGTTGGTATTGGTGCTTACCCCTTCACTTCATACATTGTAATCATAAAGGTGTCAGATGCTTAGCCAATATATACTGATTTCTAGAGTTTATACTCAACTAGAGAGTTAAGTTTTTTCTCCCCTTGGTAATGACCTCCAAGTATGATTTTTGAGAAAGGGTAAGGTGACTTCTAGGTGATGAAATCCCATTCAGGCCTTGTGTCAAGTTTTTTGATGTTTGATTGATGTAGGTGGTTTGGTTTGTGTGTGTGATACAAGTGATGCTACAATCGAATTACTTTTCTTTAATTTAATTAAGTGAGCTAAAATTTTAAGCAACCAATATATGTAGTTTATTTTAAACCCAAAATAAATGTTAATTTCATTTATGAATACATAATAAGGATAAGAACATGTATATATAAAGAAAATAAACCCAAGTAGAGACTCAAGGGTCCCACCAAGCATGACATAATATTTCAAATAATTTTAGCTTATATTTCAAGAAAGGAAGAAGAAATAAACTAGATACAGGTATGGTTGAGAAACCTATTTGGTTATGTGCACATTGAATCAAATGATTATAGAGATCTCCTCTTTAGCTTTGGAAGAATGACAAATAAATAAGATAACACTAAAGCAAATAGTTGGTTAGATAGATAGTTGGGTGGATTGCCTAGCACTAACTAAATATGAGAAGTATGAGCTTCTATGGGAGATGCCAATCCATGCATCTTAAAAAATTAATTTTAGAAATTGAAAGATAAAGTACTTGCATAAATCACAAAAGATACTAAAATTGAATACAAGAAATGCTTGATAAATAAATAGACTAAAATGACAAATATAAAAATAAGCAATTTAATACTAATGTTAAATAGGTTGGATGTGCTTTAGAAAATAGGTTGGGGCTCTGTAAATAGGAAAACAAAAAGAAATCTAGATTTGGTTGAGGTTAGGTGGGTGAAAATGGATTTATATTATTTTCTACCACAGTGACCATTGATGGTTGAGGTGACTATCGGTAGTTGAGGTAACCATCGGTGGTTGGACAAACCATCAGCAGTCAGGATGACCATTGTCAATTACTATGTTGGTTTTAGGTGATAAAAGGGTCAGATTGATGGGTCATAGAAAGAATTTATGGGAGATTGGTTTATGATAGGATGATTGTGAAATGTAAACAAAGTAATTAACAAATTGAAAACAAATACTTAGCTTACTGGAGGTTGATATAGTGAATGGTTGAGGTGGTTGGCTTGTTGATGGAGTTTGACATGATTTTAGTAGAGTAACAGTACTTATTTGTTGATCGAGGGGTAGTGGCAAGTCAGATCTATGTTGTGATGGCTAAATTACTACATTTATAGAAGAATACCTATAAATAAACTATGGATATGAAATCTCTTTATATTTTTAGGATCCCTTTTCACATCCTACTCTCTTTTTATAGGAAGGAAAGAGAGGTGCAAAAATATGTTAATAAGAAATCCAAATTTTTATCTAATTTTAAATTTGATATGTATGGGTTTTCACATGAATTAAATAATCTAATTATAAAAAATCAAGGTAGAACTGTCAGTGGTCAGGGTGACCATCGATAGTTAGGGTGACTATCAGTGATCGAGGGTTAAGGTCAAGTGAATTAAAGAGGTTGGTTTAGCCAATGGATCAATATGACTAAGGTTAGGCCTAGTTTACAATCAAGAGGCCAAAGGTTGGGCCCAAGGGGGTTTTGAGGTGGTCCATAAGAATTATGACATTTTGAACCGTCATGTGCAGATTTTTGATGTCTTCAAGATCCTCTTCTTTGTAATTCTAGACATATCCTTTGAAGATCAATTAGATTAGACTCTAATATTCCTTAAAGTTTTCAAAAATATTTACAAACAACATGATATTTTCCTTTATCATTGGGTCCTTTTTTCAATAGTAATATTACTTAGTTGATCTATCTAGGTGAAAGTTTAGTATGTGGGCTAAAATTGGCCAACATATTTGGTGAATCAGCTAGGCAACATGTCTACTATGATTAAGAACTTTGACCATTTACTTGACTCTTGAAATCATAAAAAATGACTTCAATAAACCTTTTGATTTTTAATAAGACAATTCCTTCCTCTAAAACAGTAAGTGAAACACACAAAATAGGAAAACTAACTAAACAAGAAAAAGGTGCAAACAAAGCACTTTTTTGAGACAAAATAAAAAAAATAAAATCTAAATAGCTATGACAAAGCATGATCCACTAAGATCAAAAGGTAAATTCATGAAGTAAATCATTCCAAAAGATGGTGCAAGTTAAAAAGTAGGGTGTTTATTAAACATGACCTTTGATGAGACACTCTTCTTGCCTACCAACTCTCTTAATATTTCCTCAAGTGAGTCATCAATAGAAAACCAATCACCAATAAATAAAAATTCATCTTGCACTTCAATATCTTTCTCATACTATTTTTCATCTACAACCTTATGAAATGATACCTCATTTATGCATTATCCTTGAATAACCTCATCCTTCTTATCAATTATTTCAACTTTACCTAGCTCTTCAAGTAGCTTTGAATAGTCAACTTAAGCTACATCATGATCTTGAATAGGTGTTTCTTGATCATCCTTATCAATAACATTCTCTTCAATGGGCAACATATCCTTATAAAGATCTTCAATCTCTTGTATAGATTCAATGTAAACTACCAATCATCCTCTTGTTCCTTACTTTGATCAACTTGAATAGGATTAGCTTGAATGGTACCTTCATCTTTCTCAAGTGGAGATATCTCAATCTCATTTATGAATTCATCTTGTACTTTCTCATGAAGTTCTTCCAAATTAAGACCAGCCTTATCATTATCAATTGCAAAATCATTCTCAATTACATACTTGAGTGAAGTATCAATGACAAACTCTTCCCCATACACACTTGAATCATCCTCTTCACACTCTATAAGAACTTGATTTGCAACTGCAACCTCTTTCTCTATGATCCATAGAATAGGATCCTCTTAAATAAGGGAGATGATGGGAGGGTGATGAAATTCATTTGATTGAGAGGGAACATGAAGCATGTAAGGCTGATTATGATTCAAATTTTGGATCTTTAGGGAAATGGAATTATTTAGGGAATCTTGAAGATGAGGGAAAGAGAAAATTTTGAATACCTCTACATTTTACTCCTTCCACTTAACCATTACCTCATCAAAGTCTAAAAGCTCCTTGTCTTCATGGACAACTTGATCTTGAAGAATGAGTGGTGAAGAAGTGGAACTATAAAAAGGTTTAGTCTCTTAAATAGGCTCTCAAATCCAACTAGGAAGCTATTTTGGCTCAAACTGATCTTGGTTAAGAACTTCATGAGAATAAAGAACATAAGAAGACTAGTAAGGAATACAAGAGGGCTCTTGAGATAACTGGTTCAAATCAATTTAATTGCCTCTCCCAAGCCTCTATCTTGTCTAATATAAGATTACATAACTCATTACTCTCTCTCTCTCTATATCATTGGATACATATTTTTCAATGTACCTAAAGAGGGGTAGAATATTAAAATAATGAATATTGGTTTATAATAGTAGAATAATGAATAGTGGTTTAGTACCACATGCATAAGAATAAGGACTTGGGTAAATTAAAATAGTATAAATAAAGTGTCAAAGGCCATTGCAATGCATCAAAGAATTTAATTATAATTGAGAATTTCTTTTAAGGATGTATCCACCTTAAAGTGCTAAGTGATTCAGAGTGATTCCTTTCATAAAAGGAATACATATTTAATATATGTAGTATTTTTCTAATTTTCTATATAGTAGCATTTAGGTTGAAGTGAGGTTCTTCTCATCTGGTATCAAATTACTTTCCAAGGCCATTTTTATGATCATGATCCTTGTTGCAGGGCCATTTCCATGATTGTGATCCTTGTTGTAGACATATTTTGAGAGGCACATTTGGCAGCTTCATGGAGCAAGTCTAAGAAATGTAGATTTTTATTTTTTGCCCTAAAAAAACCTAATTTTTCTTCTTCAATCTAGTCATAAATGGTAATGAATCAAGCCAAAAAATTTTTAGGTTTTGTGAATCTCTATCTTGGCTTTCTAAAAAAAATTAAATTTTAAATTTTATTAAGTATTGTAGAAGTTATCATAGTTTTAGTGATTGTTATTATTTGTAAAAAAATTAAAAAAATGAGTATGTTTTTTATTTTTGAATCCATCTTTTAGATGTCATGAATATTTATAATTTATGTAAAATATTGAGTATACTTCATCAAACTAGCATGGTTCAAGAATATCAAACATTATTTTAACACATCACCAATCAAACTGTAGGCTTATCTAAGGATTTCCTCATAACTTACTTCATTAATGGACTCAATAAATAAATTCAAGAAGAGGTTTGAATATGGCAAACATAATCCATGATGGAAGCATGAGGCTTATCCAAGCTTACTAAAGACCGTATCAATTAGGAACTCTCCAAGACATCTTCATTCCAGTATCTTAGCACAACACCACCTCTTGAGGTCATCAAATGTCTCTTTGTGGATGTCATTGATTCACTTTTTTATGTACCTTAATAGGTTCCAAAAGAGCTCATTCAAGAAATCATCATGCTCAATCAGGCCCCTAATGAGCCCAAGTTGACATTCAGAGAGTCCAAGTAAGGAAGCAAGTCTTCAAATCCCTCAGAGAAAAATGCTAAGGGGGATGGCATGTATCCTCAATTCATTTATCAAGATGACTATTTTATGAACCCTGACTCTCATTTTTAGAATATGATAATCATTCTTTAAATTGCACTTCAAATTTCAGTTATAGTACTCATGTTCACCCTACTGATGTACAAGTTCATATCTAAGCACAAACAAAATAAATGGAAGTAGAAAAGGATACATGGATGTGTCTATATCTGGTCTTCATCATATTTCCATATGTATGATCTAACCTTCATTTTGTTCTCTCTTTTTATCATGTTTTGAGAGTGAAACATATTTAAGGGGGATGAAATGTAATGTACCTAGAGAGGGTTATAATAGTAGAATAATGAATATTGGTTTAGAATATTATAATAATGAATAGTGGTTTAGTACCATATGCATAATAATAAGGATTTGGGTAGATTAAGATAGTATAAATAAAGTGGAAAAGGCCATTATAATGCATCAAAGAAATTAATTATAATTGAGCATTGATCTTAAGGAGGTAGCCCCCTTGAAGTGGCAAATTATTCAAAGTGATTCCTTCCATAAAAAAAATACATATTTAATATATGCAGTATTTGTCTGATTTTCCATATTGTAGCATTAGGTTAAAGTGAGGTTCTTCTCATTTTTAAATATGCCATTCACTTCCTCATACTGAGAGTTTGAGAAAACTTTTCTTTTGTATGCTATTATTTTGAGCTCTATATCATCCATTCTTTCTTGGAGACAAGGCTACTCATGTGTAAAATCATACCCATATGAGAAAACTTAAATCTGGTCATGAAATTAATATGGTGCATAAGGAAGGTAAGAGTCATGCTCTTGATAGTAAGGATCATGAGAAACTTGATAAGTCTCATCATAACTTTGATAAAACACTTGGTTAGGTTGATTATGTTAAAAATGATGCTCATGTGGATTATGACAAGGTTGGTATGATTAATCATAAGGCTAATAAGGAAATATAGCATAGTTTTCCTCATACATAGCCATGAAAACAATATTATGATAGTGTAATAAAAATAGAATTACTTGAAATTTTGTGCCTGGACTATTAGAAACAAATGCTTGAGCTTATAATCACCATATTCTTCATTAAGAACACTACTACAACTACAATTTCACCAAGACTAGCTCTAATGATTCTCACTAGGTATGTTATAAATATTGGTGGTTTAGATTATGCCCTAGCTAAAAAGGGGGATTGTTTAGGTCCTCTTTCTCAAACCTAGTCCAAAATGGGACTAAACCTAGGTCATGGGTCACCTAGACTTGGGTCAGACCTTCGAACAAGGCTAACTTAATTTTGGATTAGTAACCTAAACTAGCCTCTTACTTGGAAAAGGGAGAGAGATTGACACAAATCTATGAAAGAATATAGAAATGAGATGATGCACCAAATGTTTTGACTATTATAATTGTATAAGGCACATAATTAGATGCTTTTAAGACTACTAGACATCAATTTAGTTACTATTTGATCAATCTTCACATAAGTGTTTCATAATAAGACATGAACTAGCTATTGTCCTAGTAAAGGAGGGAAATTATCCACTTTTAAACCAATTAATAGACTATGTATGCACTTATTATTATATATGGGAACTATCAAAACTTTAATAATGTGAGGTAATTCAGACAGAGGTAAGGAATATATATATTCACTTGACCACATCAATGAATTAGTAAGACACACATCAATTCAACTTTGTAAATGAAGGAATTAAATATTTATTGTATCATATAGGTATTATAGTACAAATATCAGTAGAGTTTAGTCATGCCAAAGAGAGGGATCCATTTTAAGCCTTAGAAGCCTATATATATAGTAAAAGGGATGAAAGAGATGGTGACCAATGAGTAGAATGATGGATAAGGGGTCATTATGATCAAGATTTATGATTATCTGGCATTGATTTCATTAGAAAGGATCATCATGCTAAGACTAATTTTGGAAAATGGCCATGACAATCATATTAGTCCTTTTTAATATATTTCTATTCTGTATGATGCTCCTTATGGTTATAATGGTGGAATCAATTCATTTTCAAGCAAAATTCTAGCATCAAACTTGTTACAATAGTTGGGTTATTTTTTTGCAATCTATTTTTAGCATTGATATAGTTACAATAACTCAAATTATTCATTTTCATCTTGGTGGCATAGATTGATCCCTATTGTTTCATCTTTGACATTTAATAATGGAGGAAATGGGTCACAATCATGATATTGGATTTGGTGATGAACCCATCAAAATAATGTGTCTACCTCCATGGAATCTCTTTGAAATATTGGATTTGGTTCAACCTCAACCAAATTGGTTTCAAATTTTAATTTAAATGATCTATCTTGATCTAAGATTCTCATATTGTACCAACTAACAACTCTTTATTTATTACTCTTTATTTATTCTACAAGGTCCTATTGTCAGTCCTTTGACTCCTTGACCTCATATGCACTGCAATTATTTCTTGGTATGATTTCATGATTATCATTGATCTATCTGATAGTTTCCATGGTTATGACACTTATCACTTTCCCATTTATTCTTAAAATTCATTAACCTTTTGACTCACTACTCATTGTTGATCCACTTTATATGATTGAATGCTCACTATTGATCTACTCATCCCCACTGAACTTGTTAGTTGATACACACCATTATATATACTTCTAGCTCTTGAGATCATGCCACTTGTCATCCTCAAATTTTTCATTAATTTTAGACTCTGAGAATGTGAAACTTGTTAGCCTTGCATGCTTCTTATGGACCTTGTTAACATTTTGACTCATTGCTTACCATCAATCTTGATGTACGATTCAATGTGCACCATTGTATCTTTGGGAATCATTGACATTTTTAGGTTGCCCTCACTCTATTATATCTTGAAGCTAAATGTAATGTTTACCATTGATATTTTAATTATTTGAATCCAAATGGCTACCTATCATGTATTAAAATTGATGTCTATGTGCCCATCATTTGATGTCTACATGACTGTCATTAACGTTCATGTGATTGCCAATATTTAAACCCCAAAGGATAATTACTAAGATATATTTTGATGTCTACATGACTGTCAATGACATCTACATGATCATCAATGACATCCATACAACCATCTCATTTTGAATAACAAATGATTAATTACTGAGATTTACTTTGATGTTTGCATGACTGTCAATGATGTTTACATGAATGTCACAATGCTTGTTCAACTTTAAAGGATTGCATCTTGAGATATAAAAAAACATGAAGGCACTAAATTTTTATGAGATGTTCATGGCATCCATAATATTGATTCTATGTGATCCTCTGACCATGAAATTCTTTCTAGGTAAAATTATAAAATACAAAAATAAATTGACTCATCCATTTTTGTTTGACATCTTAATAATGGTTTAGTCCATCAAAACTTGTGCTTGAGATTCTACTTGATCCTTGAAAGATCTAATTATTTTTTAAGTCTCATGAGAACTTGTTCCATGATCCTGACTGCTTGGACACCATGAAACTTGCTTAGATCCTCTTCTTTATAATTCTAGACATGTCCCTTGAAGATCAATCATATCACACTTTAAGCTTACTCAAAGTGTTTCAAAATATTTGCAAACAACATGATCTTCTCCTTTATCATTGGGTCCTTTTTTCAATAGGAACATTTATTAGTTGATCTATCTAGGTGAAATCTTGGTATGTGGGCCAAAATTAGCCAACACTACCCTAAATGAAGGAATGGACGTTTTTCATTCCCAAACCCTTGACACACTTGAATGTTTTCATCCTCAAGTTTTGGTTAATAATCTTGACATAATTGATCAAAAATTTAATATTCCAAAAATGCATCCCTTCAAATGAAACCTTAATTACTTCTTAGAACCATCACCAATGGTGGTGCCTAAATTAAAAGGATGTAAGTTTTAAATCATAAGAAATTTTACCTTTTGAGGGTTTAGGATCCCATGACCCTTAAATTTCCCATACTTAAATGAAAATTAGACCAAAATTATGTTTTCCATAACTTAATTGAAAATTAGAATACTTAAGTACATTTTCACATTTTTGCTCTTTAAATGGCTCCCTCATTATTCCCTTGTGTTTCTTTCCCTTAGCCTTGTTGGAACAAAACCAATATACAATTTTATAAGCAAGATATGCCAAAAATACGTAAATTACAAATATAAAAAGGAATAATCTAAAATAAAATGAACTAAAATCATTATATCCCCTTACAACCATTTAAAAGAGCCTATCAAGGGACATAAGGATACTAGCCATTACCATTTTCTTCACAATCTCACTTTATAGCAAGAGTCATCATGGAAAGAGATTTTACAACAATGTCCAAAATTTTACAAGTATTGAAAATAATAATCCATAAAAATAAACAAATTACCATGACATCAAGCTCTAAACTCCAAACAAAAAGTGGAAAATTTACACACAAGTAGATCACTCCCAATACACTCCCAAAGACTCCATAATATACCAAAGGAGTGTGCTTGATTGCCCATCCTATAAGCATCATCACATTCCTTCCTCACCAAGTGAATATCATGCATAGCCTCCCCTAAGCCCAAGGGAAATAGGCATGCCCCAACACATATGCACAATGTTAGAAGGTTCAATAAGACCAAGTTTGTAATTACCAAGAAGCAAATAAATAAAATTAATATTTCAATCACAAAATAAAATAAAACAAAATTAAGTATCCAATACTTCACTATGGGGAATACGAAAGGTAATTCCTCTCCATAAAGATTCATAAGGGTTGAAAAAAAATCAAATTGAAGATTCCACTTCTCATAGATGAAATCATGTCTTCAAGATAAAATGTTTGGCTTGTCTAACAAGTCAAAATTAATACTCCATTCCCTCATTCCCTAATTACCATCACTTGTGACAAATTTCACACGAGTTGCATATGGTTTCTACCCAAATTATCATACATACATGCATATAACTAAATAAGATAAAATAAATTGATAACATATCAAAAGGAAAAATTCTTAAATAATTATTGAAACCATACATAAATGAATAACTTGTTCATTCACAATTTAAAATAAGGATTTAGTTGAGAGAATAAATAAGAGGAAATAAAAATTCAACTATAAAAATTTTCAAGTAAAACTAAAATGACCTTCCTAAAAAACAAATCTTCCCTTTGAAACAACCAAAAAAAAAAAATTGGGAGTTACTAAATTACGTAGTACCTAACATCACTATGTTCATGGACCCACATACAAATTTAGGTCAAGATATAACATACTAAATGATTTCACACTCACATTATTTCAACCAACACTCTATTAGGTGGTAGTGAACAATCAACTAGGATTCCCACATCATCAAAGGGTTATATAAGAGAGCTCTTCATAAAAAGGGAAAATATAGTTTGGGGTGTATTAGTGTGTGCACACACACCAATATATGCCAAAATCTATACTCAAAGCAAAGACCCCTCATAAGACCATTTAATGGTTTGATAATGCTACTTAAGCATCTCAGTCTCCTAAGAGAATCAGGTTGAAGTTTCAGAGGGTAAAACCATACCTTCACAAATCCACCACAATGACAAATAGAGTATATAGGAAAAATTGGGTATATTACCATTGAATCTAACTGAAGTTGAACCTTAGCATAGGAGAGGATGGTAACAAGAACACATAGGCAAACATCAACTCACCATGATTTCATTGCCATGACATACAAGCACAATTAAATATACATTATGTATTAAAATATCCATTACTTAGGAAGAAGAGTCCCAAAAATAAGTGTATCATAAGGGTACACATTGGTTTTCCTTTCAAACACCAATCGGGTCCTGTATTTGCTAACCCAATAGTTTACCCACAATAGAATAAGTAGCATTATTCAATGATCCATACTTGGCTTACTTTCATATAATTGAGGTTGTTTAATACAACATTATTCACATTTAATGCCTTCACATTAATAAAAATTGATATTTCATATGATTAGTAAAAGGAATAATATTTCCATCCAAATCATGTTAACCATATGAACATGGCTGCCATGAAGAGTTAACAAGAGTGCATTTTCTCTAAGACCTAGGATTAGTAAAATCATGCTACAATTTTTAACTTAACAAAACTAACAACGTACTCATAGCCAGATAAAATAACCCAATATCTTTAAATTATGCATCAAGAGAGGATAATGGAATTGTCAAAATATTTCCAAGTACACCACCAATATCTTAAATAGTTTCATGACCTTTCTTCAAAAAGTCCACATACTTTTCCTTTCCATTTTCTTGCATTTCATTTCTTAAGAAATAGAAAATCTTATTAGATTGCATCTGTGGTGTTTTAATAGTAGCCATTAGATATAAATGCCAAGGCTAATTATAGACACCAGAATTGTGTCTAACCCTTGTCGTCCTCCCCTTAACCACCATATTATTCTCCCACGCCTATTTAACCCCTGACGACCATTTTCCCACGAGCCTTGCCCCTGGCAGCATGTAAAAATGAGCAAAAATCTAAAATTAGCCTCTGTCCCCATTCTGCATCTGCCGACGTCGGTCACTACTTGACCGACGTCACCAACATCGGTCACCCCTCAGCTGACATCGGTAGTCCTACTGGCGTCGGTTATCCTTAATACTACATTCTCGACTTGAATGCAGGATCCATTATCCGTTATCTGTTATTCGTTATTCAGTTGCCAATCAGTTTTACAACCAGTTATCAGACCTTCTGCATCAAAACACATTCTTTCATCCAAACACACCAGAATGATCAGCCAACTTTCGCATCCAGTCAATCTGTAATCAAATCTCTCGTATTCTCTCTCTTCGGTACAGGTATTCTGCTTCAGTCATCTCGCTGGAGGTCTGCTACATCAAACTTCTGCAACACACCAACAACATCAATTATGTTTCCTATTCTGTCTTCAGTGTGTAATAGGTAAGTGTTTCCTCTGTGCTTTTATTTTGTTCTCTGGTTTTTTTTTTATATTACCACCCTGACTTAGATTCAGAAACCCGACTTGACTTCCTCCTGTATCACCTCTATCCCCCCTTTTTAGTCTGTAACTCTGCCTAGATTTATGCACAAACCCCTAAAACAATCCCTCTGACTCCCAAACCGGCTCCTTAACCCACAGACAAAGACTTCAGACCATTTTTCAATCCTAAAACCTTGTCCAGACCCGACCAGACCCCGTCCAAAAACTACTGCCCCGACCGACGCCAGTCATTACCCCTACCGACGCCGGCACTTTAACTGACGTCGGCACCCCTCCTTGACCGACGCTGGCACAGAGACCAACACCGGCAACTGTGCAGAGCAATTACTGCATATCAGGTATGCATTTTGCTTTTTGTCTTTTATTTCTTTTATTCTGTCTTTCACTATTTTTGTTTCTATCAAATATTCTATTTTTAATCAGTGGGTTGATATCCCTCAAGGAAGTCTTCGTACTTCAGGGATCAAGCTTTTGCTTGACAGCCCACCATCTCCTCATCTAACATTTTTCGTGTTTCAATCTCTTTTTCTTTGCAGGTGTCATTCCTCCACAGCCAAAGAGGAGTACCTTCTAACGTCTGATTTTGGTGCGCATGACTACATCCAGGTAACATCTAACCTTGACCATTTCTTTTAGTTTCTCATTTCCTTCTTTGAATGTAGAAAGCGATATAATGTAGAAACATTATGGCACACCCGATGGGACCCTAGGGCCTTCCTTGGGTTCTTTCTTTCTTTCTTTTCATATAGGTGCATTAGGTTTCTCCCTTTTCACCTCTTTCATCTCTTCTAAACAACACCATCAGCAGGACTAAAAAGAACTTTTCTTTCTTTTATTGCACTTCTAGACTAGTCAAAAATCATATTCTTCAACACATTCTCAACTTGTTTTCATTCCAACTTCACATTTCGACTTGGGGCTTAAAACACTTTGCATTCATTTCTGCTTGCTTGCATTTCTTAGACCACACCTAATAATTAATAACCGCATATTGAATTGATCTAGTCCACTTTATGTTACACAACCAAACCACTTACACAAAACAAACATCTTAACTTACCTGAGACAAGGCACGACTGGGATTTCATCACCCAGTGGATACCTTACCCGTCCCGACAATCTTACTTGGATTTCATCACCAAGGGGAAAGCCCACTCCATTCTCTAGCGGAGGATAATCTCTAGGGGAAGTATATTTTGGCTAAGCGAGACCAGCTTATCACTGGACTCGTGAAGTGAGGGGAGCTTGCTCCTTAGCACCAGGCCAAGTACGGAACCTAACACAAAATTTTGAGCACCATAACTAACCCGAAACCATCCATAGACTACTTCTTCTAGGACTCGACTCAAAATCCAATCTTCGTCTACACATATTCTAAGGCATAAGCCACTATAATCCTAATAATTTACTCCTAGGGTTTTTTTTAGGATCTGCTTGTGTTCTTCATCTTTTCTATTCTTATCTGCTTGTTTGAGCTTGTGAGGACGTTCTTTATTGCCTTGAATGGTTCTGACTCGTAGCCAAGCCAAGGCTCTAGTCGATCACGTGAGGCATCATCCGCTTCCGTCTACCCCGTCTATAACCAGTCCTATAATGGAGTTCCACTCAGAGACTGAAAGAACTCCTACTAGACCATCCCCGACCCAGACTCCTATTGTCCCAAAAGGGGACCAAAATTTTGCATGATTCTTGGACCTCAACATCAAAGCCTTACAGCAGTATCTCGTGAATAGCCAAACGCGAGACTCCTTGGGCAATCCAATTCACGGAATGCCGACCTCTCTTCTCGAGACTACAGCCGTATCAACAGCATCCATAGTTCAACCTTTAGACACCCAGGCTATTGCCTCAACCAATGACCAACCTTTGACCAACCATCCAAGTGTGGCCTCTCCCTCCATATTTGGGCCCACTTCCACTAGGATTTCGGCCCCCTATCAACCTTAGCCCACTCAACCACTCTCTACCCCCCTTTCAGAATTTGGTCGTCTCTATTCCACCTACCCTTGCTCCTATCAACACTAGGGTGGCTATTTATCCATTGGCCCATGTTACCACTAACCAACCTCCCGTGACAACATCAAACCTAGCCATGCCTTCTACCCAACCATCCTTAGTCTCCTCTTCTATCCCTACGACTAGTCATCCATACGTTGCACCCTTACTGGTACAACCGACTACGTCGTATGCCTCTTCTAGCCTCTTTCAAGCACCTTACAATCTAGGGGGCACTCCACCCACCAATCCATTAGTAGATATCATCAAAATGCTGATGGACAAGATGTCTAGCCTAGAGACCTCCATTTTTAGCTCACGCAATACTCTCTCATACGAACAAATTTGCAATGAGCCCATTCATCCTTCTATCCTGATCAGGCCATACCCCAGTCAATGGGAGCTTCCTAAGTTTTCTCATTTTCAAAGCAAGGAAGACCCACAACAACACTTACGGGCATTCAGACATGCCTGTTACTTTATCGCCCACGATGATGCGTTGCTTTTACGCATGTTTCATATGTCTCTCTCAAGTGGTGCACTTGACTGGTACAGCTCCCTTGCCATCCATTCCCTCTTCACATTCACTCAACTGGCCCAGCTCTTCCTTGATCATTTCTCCATCAACATCACCAAGAAGGTCTCAATCACAGACCTTTATTCTATCCGCCAATTCGAGGATGAATCCATTGCTGATTTCATCGCTCGATGGAGGGGCCTCATCAATCAACTCTCCTTTTCCTTACCCTAACTCGAACTTATTGAACTTTTCTCCCAAGCCTGTGCTAAACATATTTCTTCCACCTTAAGGGTTTAGACCTTCCGCACTTTTGACGAAGCCTTCACGATGGCCTGCAAACTTGAGTTACGTGCCATCAAGGAGAATAAAGTCAAGTTACGGAGCAAGAATCTCAACTCTAAGACCAATGACCCCTCTTCTAAGCCTTCCTCATCCAATCCTAAATTTAAATCTTCAGCAAATGCTGTGGTCATTAGATCTTCCTCCTCTTACCCTTCAACTAACCAGCCTGAATCATCCACGTCCCAAAGCATCACCCGCCAATTCCAGTAGAGATACGTATAACAACAGTATACTCCACTCGGAGAATCATACGCATCTGTGCTAGAAAAACTCATCAAATAGGGGGTCCTCAATCTTCCCCAGATCCAGCCACCTCCATAATTTGATCCCTCACGTGCCATCCCTACGTGGTATAGAGAAAATGACTTCTGTAACTATCACCGTGTTAAAGGCCATGACACGGGCAACTGTAAAACCCTTTAAAACATAATCCAAGACATGCTTGAAAAGGGTGACCTCATCCTAGACAATCCCAATGCACCACCTAATCAGGGTATCGACATCTTCAAAAAACCATTCCCCAATCATCCACCAACCCAAAACAATGTCCAGACCTTGATTGACAACACTCATGAACACAACATTCAAACAGTCAATACGGTCTTGCCCTTCATTTCCAACCATCCTCAAGAGGTGAGTCCATCCATCAATCCATCACATGTGGACGAACCTCTTTCACCGGTTAGTTCTCTATCAACCTCTCTCATCTTAGAGGATGCCTCAACCTTACTAGCACCATCAGTTTCACCATCCTCCTTTCTGCCCATGGAGGACCCAACCCTTCCTACTCCTCAATCGTAAGTGGAGGGCACAATCATCCCTACCCTTTACCCGCTTAAGGAGCCTCATTCTCCAGTTTCTTCTCCACCCAGGGAAGAACCTGCCTCTCCTTCATCTCCAACCAAGGACGAACCTGTCACGACTTCATCATGCCTTGGGGCTAAGACTACCACACCTTCGGTCCCACAACCATCAACATTTTCTTAAGAACCCAAACCTCAGCCAACATCTTCTCAGCCATTTTCTTGATTAGTGGAGAAACTCAAACTTCTCCCTTCAAGGAAAGTGGAGCATCAAGGATTGTGGGAGCGTCTCACAGCTCTTCAACATGCCCGTGCCCTCTCATCTCATACTGCTAATCCTCCCATGGTAGAATCTCCCAAGACTCTCAACAAAAACTAGACTTCCACTTCTAGACCATCTACACCTCAACCAACCACATCAGGACCGAAACCCTCATCTACCCCATCTAAACCTATCAAGTCACTCGGCGTTCGCCCTGTTTCTACCCTCACTCACCCACAAGTGAAGGTGGACTTAGAACAGACTTCAACCAATAGTAGTCTTCAACCCAAATCAAATAAGACTGCTAAAACCACAGAGGCAAACTCCTCCTCCCCCATCACCTTTGCCCTTCATTTTGGGTCCTCATCCTTCAACCCTGACCAGAGTCCTTCCCACTCCAACCTCTAATCAAAACCGGTTGCCTCCTCTACTTCCTTTGCCTAATACTAGCCTACCCTCTCCCAAAAGGGTGGTACCTCTCATGAAGAAAGTACCGTCTCTGCTTGTCACTGCACCATCAACCTAGAAGGTGGTATGGAAGCCTCCTCCAACTCTGCCCAAGCAAAAGTCACCAGCATCACACACATCGACGAGCACGAACCCTTTAGTGGGCTCATACTCTTTGATCTTGCATCAACTTTTGCAGACTTCCAGCATAACTCTTCCACCCATCAGGCCTTTCTAACCCCTCGGGTCTAAGCCCTCCTGGTTTGACGACACAAAGATTTGCTTATACCATCGTATGCCAGGACATGATACCGAGACTTGCTGTGCCCTCAAAGCTGTCATTCACCACTATCTAGAGAAAGACACCCTTCTCTTTGAGGACACTCTCGACTGACCCCTGACTCCTTCTCATAACTCTCCAACCTCTTCAAACCCATCAATATCTCATCAACAGGTTACAACCCCTTTATCTCCTTCACCTCCTATCTTTGAAATCAATGCCATTCACATAACCACTAGGTCACAAAAGGACAAGGCGAAAGAAAAAGCCACCATTCTTTGGACCTACCCTTTTGTCAATCCACCTCAACCGCCCAAGCCTAAGATTTCTATCCTTGGCACGCCTCAACCCTCCTCTTCTTCTTCTTCTTCCAGACCAATCCATGAATCCATGTTGAAACATCTTCACCAGACGCACGTGAAGATGTCTCTCTATGACCTCATCCAAACCTCACCTCAACATCACCAAGCCCTCATCAGAGCCCTGCAGGTAGTGGAGGTCCAACCCAAAGACCCCCAACCACTTGCTGCCCTTGTCCACTCTTTAGCCCCTATTGCCTCCATCACATTCAGCAATTCTGAGATTCCCACATCCAACACAGAAGATCAAGATGCCACCCTCTTCATCACTACCTATGTTGATCAGACACGCATTAAACATGTTATGATCGATGGTGGTGCCAGCATCAACATTATCTCCACCCATGCCTTTGATCAGTTAGCTCTTCCCAAGAATTGAGTCTCCAAAACTGACACAATATTATGCTCCTTTAATGACACCACTGCCACGACCATTGGCACAGTCATCCTTCACATTCGTGTTGGTCCACGCACAGTCTCGAAGGTCTTCTATATCATTGAAGGAGAGTTACAATAAAACATGTTGTTGGGCTGACCCTGGATCTACGCCATGGCCTGTGTCCCCTCCACCCTGCACTGTTGTGTGAAATTTGAGCACGATGGGCAAGTCCACACCATTCCCACTGACCCTTCACCCTTCAAAACTTGTAACACCACCTACCATCCAAATGACATCCTCATTCCTATCAAGCCATCAATCTCGGCACCACCTCCATCCACGAAAGCTTCGACCAGTTCGCAACAGGCGGTTGCCCTCACACCTCCCCTTCAAGCGACGACCACAGACCCCATGGAAGACATCTTCCAAAGAATTTCATTGGGGGAGTATCGCTTGCTGACCTTAGACATGTTTCAAACTCCACAAGAGTATGGACGCCTTCATCATAGCCCTAGTTACGACCATCAGATCGGGATGATCATGCCTTATGGTCCTTCTCAGCGCTAAACCAACCTTGTCTATGGGTGGCTTAATCAAGCTCCTACTGATGGCAATCCTCTTTCTTCACCCCAACCTTTCACATCAGACTTCTCATTTCTTGGCAAACCCGCCTTTGCACACACTTACCTTTATAGGTGTGTATGGAAGGGTTTTGGTTTTGGACGTTATGAGTAGGGCTCCCATCAGCCCATTAAGCCACTCAACGATGACAATGCCAAGAAACGGTATGGCCTGGGTTATCACGACCCCACTCAAGACCCTGTAGACCTTTGTCCCAAACCAACCATTGACCAATCTTCTCCAGGCTCACCCATTGCTCCTCCTTCACCTATGGAGTCAGTGGTTTCCATCCCTCCTAACTTTTTCAATGCCTAAATGCCATTCACTTGGGAACCCCTGACCTATCAACCAGGTGGGGTACCTAGGTCTCTCCCCCTCATCTTCTCTCCATCTCATCCGCACTAGGTGTTAGACATTCTTCCTATCACCAAATGTTTGGGGGGAGTTTGACTTTATACTGCCTATCATGACTTCAACCAAACACCAATCTTGACCCAGCCCTCGACCAGTATCAACAAATCAGTGACCACATCAACCAACTTCTTAATCATCATCAGCATGTGACCAATATGGAGCGAAGTAAATGAGGCAAGTTTTCCCCTAATTGGCTCAAAACTTTCATCATCACGCACAAGTATGGATCAGGGACTTATCGTCTATCCTCTCTTGATGGACGACCAAAACCTGAGCCTCTTAATGCGTTGCATCTGCGACCGTTCTACTACTAGTTGAGTACTCATCCACTTGACATTTAACTTGAGCTCATCCCTTGAGAAATCCCCATCCTCTTAGTCCTAATTCCTTTCATCACTACTCCCCTTAACAAATCCTCTATAACCCTTTTATGATGTATGGATGCTTTGTCCTAATAAAAGGGAGCCCTTGACCTTCTATAATCTTGTCCATGACTCACATTTCTGTCAAAACAAATCAAGATGTCAAAATATCCACGGTCACCATATCAATATCAAATTAAAAAGGCAGACTACTCCCTCGAAGGACAACTATATTATCATTACTGTAACTAATAGACTGCTCCCTCGAAGGACAGCTATTCAAAAGCCCTTATATTAAGCAAAATTCTAGACCACTCCCTCGAAGGATGGCTATGACTAATTTGGAAATCAACAGCACTATCTTAGAAGCTTCCCACATTGATCAGCTTTGTAACTGACCACTAAGCAAATGACATCTCTATGCAGGCTTCCTGCAACAATCAGTCTGCCAACAAAAAAAAAATGAGTCATGGACTTGACTTATAGTTGTCTCAGGGTCTCCCATAAAAAGGGGAAAAGTTATCTCTGCTCTTAAAATGGGTTACCCTATTTCCTCCTCCTATCGCCTGCTCAAGGGACTTCAAGCTCAATTTAATGTCAAAGTGATTCGATTACCATTCTAACACAACATCTGGTCAACGATGTCATGCATGAATGGGGCTCTTGGTTCTAATAACCCCTATCTATGCTGTCATTTTGATCCTTGTCAATGAAAGAGCAATATGCTTTTCACTTCTTTTACACTTTGGTCACATTCAACTTCATCACTTGTCAAACCCAATCAACTCAACTCAACTCAACTCTCTTTTCAAGCCACTCCCATAGCCTATTCACACTAGTTTCTCTTGACACCAATACACATGGAAATTATCGACCAAACGCAATTTATGTTAAGCATAAACCAATACTTGTTGAAGCATAAATAGACCTCAATTCATTTTTAGCATACATCCATCACGAATATGGAAAATTGCTAGGGATGAAAGACCCCTCAACCAATGTTGCAGAATACACCATTTGGAAAAGGTTGTAACATCTTTTTCTCCTCATCATTTCGACCACTTTGACTGCACCAATCATCACTCATTTTGTCTCTCCTAGTTCGAACTACATTAGTCTGAGGCCCTCTGACTGGGGCTATGTAGGCAGCACTCAGATGATACAACATCATCTGGGGTTAGCTCGACCACCCTCGTTTGTTCATCTCTCTAATGGACAAACCTTCTTTCCTCCTTTTGACCATGACCTTGCCCTCGACCAAGACCAATTTCATCCCTTTGACCCTTCCTCCCTTCTAGGGAGAACTACATTGGTCTAAGGCCCTTCACACAAGGGCTATGTAGGTAGCACTCAGATCACATAATGTCTTCTGAGGTTAGCTCGGCCACATCCTTTCGTCCATTCATCCACCTTGACCAATGACCACTGGAGATCATGCCTATCTCCTTCGACTTCGACCACTTCTAAGACAATGTTGCCTTGGTTGTTTTTGCCTGTATGTTACCTCATGACTGGTTAGCCAAATTGTGCACAAACTATTTTTGGACCCTCACAAGTATAGGATCGCACACCGGTTGATCCACACTACTTATGACATTTTCATGTTTTTAGGAGCACTTCCTGAGCCTGAGATACCTGGAACATGACAACCCATTAGAGCTTTAGCTTCGATTGAATAACCCAATCAGCAGATGACCAAATGCTGGGGCCCAGTTATTTCAATTTTGGCACTCCTCGACCCTTAACCTGTGACACTTTAACCTAACCATCTCGTGAAGAGGTATGCAGTGTTCACCCTCACCCCTTTTTCATCCACTCTTTGTCAAATCAGCACCCAATTCCCAGTTCCCTTCCCTCGACTCTTGCTTTGAGGGGGAATACCTCATCCATAATCAGGGCAATCTATCTCCTATTTTTGTCTTGCAGTTCATTCGCACAACCAACAAGATAGAATTGACCTTACCCCACACCTGGGGCGACCACCTCCTATTTTTGTCTTGCAGTTCATTCGAACAACCAATAAGACAGAATCGACCTTACCCCACACCTGGGGTGACCACCTCCTATTTTTGTCTTGCAGTTCATCCAGAACAACCAACAAGATAAAAAGGGGAAAATGTAGACACTGGAATTGTGTCTAACCCTTGTCGTCCTCCCCTTAACCCCCATTTTATTCTCCCACACCTATTTAACCCCTGACGACCATTTTCCCACGAGCCTTGCCCCTGGTGGCATGTAAAAATGAGAAAAAAGCTAAAATTAGCCTCTGTCCCCATTCTGCATCTACCGACGTCAGTCACTACTCGATCAACATTGCCGATGTCGGTCACCCCTCAGCCGACATCGGCAATCCTGCTGGCGTCGGTTATCCTTAATACTGCGTTCTCGACCTGAATGCAAGATCCGTTATCCATTATCCATTATTCGTTATTTGGTTGCCAATTAGTTTTGCAACTAGTTATCAGACCTTCTGCATCAAAACGCATTCTTTCATCCAAACACACTAGAATGATCAGCCAACTTTTGCATCCAGTCAATTTGCAATCAAATCTCTCATATTCTCTCTCTTTGATACAGGTATTCTGCTTCAGTCATCTCGCTAGAGGTCTGCTACATCAAACTTCTGCAACACACCAACAACATCAATTATGTTTCCTACTCTGTCTTCAGCATGTAACAGGTAAGTGTTTCCTCTGTGCTTTTATTTTGTTCTCTGGTTATTGTTTTTTGATATTACCACCCCGACTTAGATTCAGAAACCCGACTTGACTTCCTCCCGTATCACCTCTATCCACCCTTTTCAGTTTGTAACTCTACCCAAATTTTTTCACAAACCCCTAAAACAATCCCTCTAACTCCCAAACCGGCTCCCTAACCCACAGACGAAGACTTCAGACCATTCTACAATCCTAAAACCTTGTCTAGACCTGACCAGACCCCGTCCAAAAATTGCTGCCCTGACCGACGCCGGTCATTACCCCTACCGACGCCAGCACTTTAACCGACGTCGGCACCCCTCCTTGACCGACGCTAGCATAGAGACTGACACCGGCGACTGTGTAGAGCAATTTTCTGCATATCAGGTACACATTTTGCTTTTTGTCTTTTATTTCTTTTATTCTGTCTTTCACTATTTCTATTTCTGTCAAATATTTTATTTTTAATCAGTGGGTTCATATCTCTCAAGGAAGTCTTCGTACTTCAGGGATCAAGCTTTTGCTTGATAGCCCACCATCTCCTCATCTAACATTTTTCGTGTTTCAGTATCTTTTTCTTTATAGGTGTCATTCCTCCACAGCCAAAGAGGAGTACCTTCCAACGTCTGATTTCGGTGTGCATGACTACATCCAGGTAACATCTAACCTTGACCATTTCTTTTAGTTTCTCATTTCCTTCTTTGAATGTAGAAAGCGATATAGCATAGAAACACTGATATTAATTATGAACTAATGTAATTTTGGAAAACATCCTATTTTATTTACCAAATGAGAAGGATAATATATACATTTTCAAGAGTAAAATAAACCCAATAAGGGATGGAATGGATATTATCTACAATTGAATGGCCATTTATAATTGTTTGAGATATCAACTTCTTCAATCCACAATTAATAATATTTATACAACCATTAAATTGAAGGAATATATCAATATAATAATGATGTTTTTATAATTTATGCATGTTCTTTAAACACCAATGTAAGCCTAAAACATACAAGGGTCATTACCATAATGTACCAAATAATTTGTTATTAAGTATGAAAATATTTTTCTTGTACATAACCTTTCATGGGCACCCACATAAGGTAAAACAATATTACTAACTTATTGTTAACACTCAAAACAACCCTTGCTTCCATAACATGTTTTACACATTCTTCATGTCATCCATAAATTCATAACCAAAAACTTATCAATAAAGAAAAGATACAAATAGATTTAGAATGATTACTATCCTCTCATACTATTTAGGATTAAATGTCCCCATAATTTAATTTTCAAATCCTTCTAATTATCAAATGGAGTATACACTAATCTCAATAAGTAGAGAGAGTATGAAAACATAACATAACCAAGACATAATTGTAACAAATTTTAATAGTATCATAGTATAAAGCCATATCATAAGAAATAAGTGCCATTATCAACATAACTCAACAAGAGGCAAGTGTAACTACTAAAATCACATTAGTTATCAATTAATAAGGTTTTTTGGATAATATCAATCTAGAATTAATACTCTATTTAATGTTTTAGATTAAGGTAAAAACAGGTTTTGAAGGGGCCCCAAAACCCTATACATCAGAAGAGAGATAAACCTTAAGCACAACCAGGAACAAAATAGCTTGGAACCGGCAAAAGCAAGACCAAATTAACCAGGAATCTGAAAACATTAGTCAAGAGCTGGACAAACTATTATTTTTTTTTACAAGACTGAAGTTTCATATCTAGAGGGGGGACCAAAGGCTTAGACTTCTTCCTCTTAACTTTTGTCCAACCATCCTCTACCTTAGCTGCCTTAGCAACCCAGTCCTCAGAAGGCCATGATCCATGAAGTCCAGGGGACATCGATGCCTCAGCAAAATCCTTTCAAGAACCAGCCAACTTCTGGCTCCTAGGAGAATCCTTCAAAATAGGTGGAGGGACCACCACCTCCTTAGTAATCGATTCAGAGAGATCACATAATCCAATCTCCACAGTACCTTCAACAGGATCAGTCTCCAGTGGAGTCTCTCGATCCGACGATTCAGAATGGATACTCTTTTCATTCTCAGTCTCTGAATCAGTCACATCTTCCTCAGGTTGTTTAGCAAAATAATGTTCATGATCAGCTTCAGACCACCAAGAAGGTGATCTTCTAGATTTGGATTTCCCTGCAGTACACCGAGCTGCAACGTGCCCCATCAGGTGACATTTTCTACATCGAATAGGTAAACCTTCAAAATCTAACATTTGTGTCCAAGAACCCCTAGGGGAGTCCATACAAATCACCTCATGAAGGCCCTTAGAAACATCCACCTCAACCATTAGGCATGCACAGGTCGAATGGTAAAACTTCTTAGTTTCTTCATCCTCAAATAAAAACTCCCCTATAGCATTTCCGATGGTTTTATACACTGATTCATGCCATAGATGTATTGGTAAATTAGGGAGCCAAACCCAGACAGGGATCTTGTAGAAGGTTTCTGTGAGAGGATTGAAATCCATATGCCACTGTTTGGCCATAAGAGGGTATTTACCCTGCCATAAAAAATTACTGTTGGATAGAATAGTCCTCTTGTCCTTAGAGTTTTGGAATAAAGCTAAAAAAAACCCTTTAACACATGGGTATATTTCCACATTTCCATCAATTAGTGGCAGCCAAGTATTGGAGATCCAGCCATGTAGATTTACAAGAGAGGGCCAGAAGCCATGAAATCAAAAAATAGCCCCATACTCTGAAAAATATTCTACCCAATTAAAGATTGCTTTAACTGTATCAGGATCTAGATTTACCCTAATAGGATTTAAAGCACTTACTGGTGAAACACATGACCTCCCAACAGAAGCTTGATGTTTTGCGTCATTTATTTTAGCTTCAAAAGTAGCCACATCCGCATAAGTTCTTCCCTTTGAACCAGGGACAGAACCAATAACAGGGGATCCTTTTGTTATATTCGTAGCTAGAAAAGAACTCCCTTTTGCAGAAGAATGGGCAATCAGGATCCTTTCCCCATTCACAGGTGGAGTCCCTTTCGTAGCATAAGCCGCGGCCACACCAGATGCTGGATCAATAGCTACCTGGTTCAAAATTTGGGTTCACGCTCGCGTACACCCGCGCTCAGCATTCAAATTCTCCATTCAAAATTATTAATACTCTATTTAATGTTGTAAATAGCTATATGATTTTATATGCAACCATGTACATTCTTATATAAAACTAGAATTTACAAGTTTATACAAGTAGTGCCTAATCCAAGTAATGTGAATCATATCCAACATTAGATAAGACTTCTAATATCAATATAATACACTTGCATGCCATGATTAATAAGATAATGTTAGGGTGTGGAGCTAAAAGCTTCACCAAGGAGCATACTTAAGCAGTTTCGAGTCTACACAGACACCGGCATCGGTCAGGAGCGACCGACATCGGTCAGTTGCAGTCACAGAGGCGCTGACGTTGGCGGTATGGTTGGCTGACAACGGTCACGAGGGAACAGGTAGGAACCGACGTCGGTTACCTGTGTGTCCAGAAAGTGATTTTCGATAGAAGCGAGTGTTTGCATGATGAGTTTGAGTTGTAGTCTCAAGCTCGCGTCTCTATTATTAGCAATATTATTTTTAGAGCCCTTGTTCAAGTGGCTTAACTGTTTGTTGTAAGAGCATGCTCAAGTTTCCTAATTCTATATGTAGGAAAGATCTTCTTAGCTTAGTATGTTGAATGTGTGAGTATGAGTAGAACATTGTAAATGTTTGAAGGACAGTACTGAGTTGCATCAATCCAGGTTGTTGGATTTGAGTGTACTTAAGAGAGAGAGAGCTCTTGAGGAATAGAGATCTAGTGAGAGATCTTGTGTGCATCTGAGAGAGGTGTGGAAGAAAGAAGTTTCTTCATTGTATTCCTTTTGTAAAGAGTTTTAATACAAGTTTTCAGGGTGTTTTCTTGTATCTCTTGTTCTGTGCTATTTATCATTCTAGTTGCTTATCTATCTGATTTATTTCCACGTTTACTTCTTTCACAAGTGTAATTCATTGTTGGTTGATCCCCAACAGATAAAACATTATATAATGGAGAGAAATAGTAATTAGAATCAATATAACATTGTTGTACATATCCAGGTTCAACAACATTCATTACTAATAGAAGTGTAACAAAAAATTAATTATAATATTATTTAAAAATGTAACTACAAGAATATAAAGTCTGTAACCATACAATTAGGATAAAATTCAACATTAATATAATATGGAACAAGTATAGAATCAGTGGATGTTTGATATCCATGTATGGAATGTAATATGACACTGTGATATGCATTACTATACATGTAAATAAACTTCAAAGAGATAAAATAATATTACTCTTCACCAAAATTGAAATACAAGGTTCATAACATTACATAATAATTAGTTACATTCATGGAAACTACTATTAACATCTCTAAACATCAACAAGTATACCATACACTAAACTCACTAAAACAATCAACTGTAACACAAAAATCTAAAATCGTTAGGAGAAGAGTACTCAATCCATGAGATGCCCAATAATGAAGGTCTAGCCTAATGAGGCCAACCATTGGTGGTCCTAACCACCCCAACCATCAACTAGATGGTGAAATCATGCATCTAAGTTTTATCGAGTAGAGATGAGAATTAATGTGACATAAGCCTTGGTCTAACTCCTCAAAATTTAAACAACAAAAGGGTAAGCATAGAAAAGATCAAGAATAATAAATAGGTTCAAACACAACCAACACCCACAAGGGAAACTATCCTTTAGCATGAAAGTTTAAATAAGATAATAATTCATTTATGACTCATAGACAGTCAACTAACAAAAGAGAAATTAGCAACAGTCACACAACACAATCATAATGTCCAACGATCAAAGGAAACAATTTTAATGTCATACACATAACAAAGTCAAGAACCAAAATCCACCAATAGTCCCATTCATTTTAATATTTACATTCATATAAAGCATGGTAAGTCAGGAAACCCATTGGCCAAATTGTCAAAATTCATGGACAATAATTTAATGCTCAAATATAAACCATAAATCATTAATTTAAATTAGATGAAATAAATCATCAAAAGCATTAACTTGGCCAATAAACTACAACCAATTAGAGGATTTTTTATGAATGAAAACCATGAAATCAATAGAATTGTAATACTTTTCAACAACTATGTTGGTTTGTAGATTTTTTACTAGTGTTGCATTGTTCCCACATACAACTATATAGTTTTTATGGGCCTTTAAAATGTAAAAACACTTAATAAATGAGGTAATATTGTATATATATGAATCCAAAACATCACCCAATAGGGTACCATTAATAGTGATTTTTACAAAACAAGAATAGAGGCATACAAAAATATATATAACCTCTCAGATATAAATCATTCCATCTAATCATAAGGATATTGTTACCTACAACCATTCATCTATGGATAATACATGTTTTCTAAGAGGTATAATTCTATTCGTATACAATATCCTTGTCCCATAATGGGTCAAAATGACCAAACAAGTTTTAGATTAGAAATATAAAACATTAACCTGAAAAGATGGGGTGTAATCAACTAGAATAGAAATTCCACATAAGTCCATACAAGGATGAGTTTTTTCACCTAACCAAGGCTTACCACATATCAAACATAATTCCACTATATTTAAAAATCATAAAGACAACCTTCCCAAATACCATGGCTAAGTGAAATGAAAATAATAAGCCCTTTTCCAATCCCCAATTCTTCCAAGGTCTTTTAAAGACATAAATAGATTTTAAAATGAAAAAATAGCCAATAAGATATAGGAAGGAGGGTAGGCATAGCCCATTAATGGGTGTATCAAATTTATTACAATGAGGTTCATATCACCATTTAATATTCTATTTAAACTCTTCAAAAACCTAGAAACAATAACCCAAATTGAATTTCCTTTAATTAAGAAACTATAAATTAAGTCATAAGGGGCTACAAGGTATTATGAGGTTGAGCCTCTTATATTTTATATGTTTAATCTATTGATGCAAAATTTAACCTATATGGGTAATTTTAATACCAATTCAAAAATATGAGGGAAAATATTGGATAAGTCTATCAAAATCAAATGAGGGAAGAACATAATGATAATACCATTCAAAAAATTATCTCAAGAATTGTTAATGGAATCCAAATTGGCTAAATCAATTTCATGTAACAAGGGTTTGTTTGTATGAACTTCAATAGGATTTATAATCTAAAAGTAAGTCTCAAGCATAAAAAGAAAAAAAAAAAAAACACTTACTTGAAAGGGGCTATAGATCAAACCCAACCAATCATGACGGTACCTCATCCTTTCTTGTGTAATGCCCATCACCATGGCTCTTCAAGACTTCCTATCACCTCCCTTTGAAATAATTTCACTTTTCTCTCTATGGTGTAGCTTACATTTTCCAACAGGGGTTTGATCCCCTTCTCTCTTCAAAAGAAAACATAAGGAGAATATCTCTCCCTATGTTAGAGACCCAAAACCAACCAAAAATAAAATATATCTATCTCACAAAGGATGCATAACATAATTGGGCACTAGAGAGGAGACAACAACCCCAAATATATATATATATATATATATATAATTAAAATAAAAACCATTTTAGGATTTTGGCATGGTGTCTAAGCTAAAATGACATCCCCCCATATAAAAGACAAAATCAAAATTTTCACATATTTTTTTCCTTTTTAAAAATGGGCTCATAGTACAACTCAGGCTCCAACTGCAATACAAAAATCTGAAGCAAAATAATGTTTCACCCAACATTCGATCTTGCATTAAAGAGGAAAAATAGTTTCCTTCCTACATTTACCATTTCGTTCCCAACTAGAGTATACAAATCATTCTAACATTAATTTTAGATCAAGGGGGGAAACAATTTTTTCACTTATTTTCTCGCATAGGCATTCAAAGAACACCCTCACTCAAGTCAATTTACAAATAACTTAATAATTAAAAAATATTTCCTAGATTTTGGCATGGAGAATAGTTAATTCACAACATAATTAAATGATATTATTCTCCTATGCCAAATCAACTCCTCCATAAAATTAGATCTATGTTTTTCCCCTTGATCTAAGTCATATGGTAGATTGCCATGGCTGCCAATAGAAGTTTATAGGAATTTATTGAGTGAAACCTTTTATTTGGGTTCCACTCATATTAACACTTAAATGAATTCAATTACTAAACTCTACTTGTTATTTTGATGTAATGAAATATTATCACCTTGCTACTTATCTAGGAAATGCTACATGAGAATGAGGAGTGATCTTTCTTAATGAATGTCTGAATTTATGATTGACTCCATAAATTATTGGGCAATTTTGATTTAATTGCTTAAATATCTTACACTCTCTTTTATAATATTGAATATTCCAATTAATAATAGTTAAATAGATTATATATTGGTATTGATTGAGTGAATAATCATCCATTTTTGATATAAATGATGTACTATATCTATTTGTTCTTATGCTCTTACAATTGCTTCTTAAATAAAGTTAAACCTGAAAGTAGAAAATAAAATTTGTTGTTGATTTTGAGTACTTATGTATATTATGGATTGTAACTCAATTAGAATAATTTTATAATCTAACCACTAAGCTAATAATCCTTAAATCCTTAAATTTTTTGCATGGGTCATAAACATAAGACTGGTTAGACCAAGACATAGGTTAAGAGGCACAAGATAAAGCATATGAAAGACTTCTAAAAGTAGAAAAGGTCCAAAATTGAAAGAAGAAACTAAGTTCTAATTTTTTCAAGTGTATAATACTGAGGTGGTATATAATCCATACATGATGTCTAGGAGTTAAGTCACAATCTAAGTAGGTGTAATGCACATGATTAAATAAAATCCACATAATAATAATAATAATAATAATAATAATAATAATAATAATAATAATAATAATAATAATAATAATAATAATAATAATAATAATAATAATAATAATAATAATAAAAGGCTTAAACAAAATGTGTTATGGGAATAATATCCAAACACAAGAAAAGAATTACGAGCACAAGAAAATCAAAATAGAAATAATAATAGTCCCATAATTAATCAATTCACACAAGGAATAATGAACAATTGATACTCTCTCTCTCTCTCTCTCTCTCTCTCTCTCTCTCCTCTCTCTCTCTCTCTCTCTCTCTCTCTCTCTCTCTCTCTCTCTCTCTCTCTCTCTCTCTCTCTCTCTCTCTCTCTCTCTCTCTCTCTCTCTATGATGACAAGACTAAAATCTATACATCACAAAGCAATCAACAAAGACAAACTAATGTAAGAAGAAGACCCAAAATGACCCATGGCTTAATCTTTGTGTCACCTTAAAATTTACCTTTCAGTATCAACCTAAATGATAAAAACTTATACCCATTATTATCCCAACTATCAAAGTCCATCACTGAGCATAGGTTACTTGACCTATTCCTACAACCACCAATTAAAACATAAATAGTATCTACTCAAGAATTAAATAACATGTAATAATAACATTGATATGAATAAAATATAACATATGTCATCAATGAACTAAGCATAAACATCAACTTTAATAATAAACAAATCATAACTAGTCAAACATGATAATTAAAATCATAACATCTATGTTAGAATAATATATTGTAATAATGATCCAAACGTAAATCAAAGGCATGTTAAATTTTTTGAACTAATGTGTCTATATCAAATGAAATGCACTAAAATATGGGGTCATGACATCTTCCCCTCTTGAAGAGGAGCCATCTTAGTGAATATTTAAACAACTAGAGAACATGTTGCCTAAAAATAATTCTAACACACATTTTACCAAAATATTCTACAACACAAAATACCAACAACTATGTCCCATTAACATAGTAACCACATGGTAATTCTCTTGCATGTTTGCTTAATCAAAATAGTGTTGCTCTAGCTATATACTTACATATTTCAATAATAAAATCTAATAAAAATATAGTCAACTTACCTCTTGGTATGACATTAGGATATAACATACCTCTAACGCAGAAACACATTCAACTTTACTTGCTCATGTTCCAAATATTGTCATAAGGATAGTCACATCCCTTATATAAATATCTTATTAGTTCACATGCCAACTTATGACACCATTGTGAGAAAATAGGGAGCTATATGCTTTTTCTAACACTAGATTCAATTTTCATCCAGGCTTGAAAGCATAATTCCTGCCCTCATATAACACATATGGCCATTTTTTATCAACCAAAAATAATTACCACTTTGCAATAGGTCTCCAGCCTCAAAACTACTCTTACCATAGTAGAATTCATCTGTAACTTATTATTTTTAAATGTAGTTATCTTGAAATTACAAATTTTCCAACCACTTGTGTAGGTGCAACTTTAATCCATTCGATCAAAAATAAAAAAAAATTGGTCATGGTGATCAACCTCACCTTATCACTTGCTCATCATGATATTTTTTAGCATTTCCAAAGCATGAAATACAGCTACTAGCTCACAAAAAGGTAGAGAAATTGATAAAATTTTCAGCTTAGATATTAAATTTAGAATCAAAAGTATGATAATAACAACTTTTAGTTACCCATTTATTTATTGCAGTAAGAGATCACCACATAAATTTAACCTATTAAGAAAGCAATGGCACTAATTCAATCCCATAAAATTTCAACACAATCTAAAATCCAAAAGTAGTGTTTCCCAACACACATAGGTTATGTTTTGATATAACCTCATAGCATTCATGACATAATGATAGCATATAATAGTAACCCATATTGCTTGGTTATTTTATTCTAACAAATATCATTCATGGGTTAGTGCAGCATCCCACACCAACCACACTAAACATTGATGAAGCCATCCTAAGAATTCACATACAAAAAAAAATGCTTAAAAAATTCTCTCCAAAAAATTTATGAGATCACATGATGGTTATAGGGATTATAATCCCACCATCTTACTGCACTTACTTCTTGGTAGTATTAGAAAGTACATAAATTTTTTAAAAACTTCCTAATCAGGACTTCTCAATGTTCCTCCCAAGCATAAAATTAGTTTGCACATTAATCATGCCTTATAATAAATTATAAATATTCATCTTAGAATATATCTATCAGTTATAAACAAAATAATATGTCATCTATAGCATTGTTTCACTTATAGGCCAACACATGCATGAATTTCAGCAAGTACCACCTAGTTGATTGTACATAATACCCAAATAGTAGGACTAGTTAGTGCTCTACAGGGATATAAAAATAAATTTTCATAAGGGTTGTTTTTTAAAACAACCTTCAAGAGGTGGTTAAATGAACATTAAATACGTAAATTGACCATTATACACTAAGATCCCACAACCAACTCATGGCACTCATGGTGCACACCCTGAACAAATTAGGTGGCTACTTGTGCAAAGGGGAAAAGTGAGTTTAGGCCTACAAGAGACTCCAATTCCTATCCCATACCTATTCTAAATAATTATAGATATAGTTATTTTATACCCTCAACCTCATATTTGCACTCATGCTCAATACTAGAGTAGGGATGCAAGAATACACCACACAATACAATATTGTACCTTGACAGATTTCAAATGATAGAGGTTGGTTTCAAGAGGAAAAGTTACATTACATAATTATTTTATGATCACATTACCACACTAACATGTTAACAACACCTAGTCACTCTTATTCCATAATATACACACGAAATACTCAGATAACAATCTCAAAAACATGGAGCAAAATAAGATCCACATGGTTGATTTTGGAATTGGAAGATTTATTACACAAGTGTTTTACCATCAATTACATGTTCCATGATTAACAACATACAATCATGTACTTAAAGTTCTCATACAACAATGTTAAAACATGGAGCGAGTAATGAAGTCCACATAGTTGACTACATTTACATAGAATATAGAGTTACAAGATTTTATGACTCAATATAATCAACAAAATGTAAGGGTTTACATGATACTTAGTAATTTACAAGCAATGATAGATCCACATGAATAGGACACTCATACGAGACATAGATGTTTTGATACATTATGCCAAGGTATTCTAACATTACAATAATTAATCATAGATGACAATGGAGCATGAGGGTCTATAATATACATCGGTCCACCTAATGTTTAGATTCCATCCAATAACATCAAGTATCCATCATATAGTATAACATGATTAGTCCTAATGATCTCAAGTTTATTATCACCTTCTCTCATATAAGGTTATGTTCCAATAAATCCCATAATCTAATTCCATGAGTTATGGGAATTTACTAACATAATTCATGCTTCATGTAATAGATGGCTTATGACACCAAATAATAGTAGGATATCCCTAAAAAAAATTGACTTTCCCAAGCAAGTCCATCACACTCACCCCACCAAGCCCTCTAGGCTTGAGCCACATACTTAGACCTCCCAAGATATTATACTTCTTCATCATTGAATAGCTCACCCTTGAAAGCTATCAATGGTCAGTAAAGAATTGTCTCATAATTCCAATAAAAATCTTATATTTCCATTCTTCCAATTTACTTAATCTAATGAGTCAAAGGTTGAATGGTGATACTTTTTCTGATGCAACATCACTTGGGAAAGGATGAATTTAACCAAGGCACACGGTGAATGCTATATCACTACCATAGAAATTATAATTTCCCATAATCATCAAGTTCAATCAAACTTCACAGTAAACATCCTCATATATATAAGACATATCCAATATCACAATAGACATACTCATGGGTGTCAAAATATAGCCAAGTTCTAATTAGGCATCCTCATGAATTCATAACTTATCCAAAATCAAATAAAACATCCTCATGGATGTAAAACATATCCATGGTTATCATAACATCCTCATGGAATCAAACATATCCATGATTAAAATAAACAACATTGATGCAAAACATATTTATGATCAAAATAAACATTCCACATACTTATTAACTTTCAGCCTTTTGGAGTTACGAAGCCACGTGATTCTTCAATTTAACTTAAAAGAGGCTAAATGCATAAGAAAGATCAAGTTCTAATTTATCTTTTATACTCCTTCACAAGTGGAGATCCCAAACCTTACTAATTTCCCAAGGTAAATTAGATACTCTTACTCCATTTAGCCCTCCAAGTTTAAGCCTAACCCTCAGTGTTTTCAAGGTCATAATTTTTTAAGCATCTACTGAGGACTTGCCCATACAAGTCAGCAATAGATATCAAACATCATTTCCTCAATTCTTATGGTGAAGTGATTATCACTATTCTCCCATTGACTTTCCCATACAATTAAATAGTTTATAGGTGATGTTTACCCTAACACAACCCGATTTGGGGAAGGGTTGATCCAACCAAGGATATGGGTAAGAATCATAAGGTTATTAAAAAAATTTACCAATTTTTGCACACATATTAAATTCAATAATGAAAGAATTTATAGAATGTTAGTATTATAGGACAAGGCATTATCTTAACTAATTCAAGATAGCAAGTGTCATTATGTGAACACTATGTATTTCAAATCAATATAACAGTTACTATTTCCTTGACAATAACATTTTCATGTCCTAAAGTTCCATGGAGAAGTAACACTACTCTGATACTAGATGAAATAACCCCCCCAAAAAAATTTGGGAGTTTTTAAATTATAGAGTACACAATAACACCACATGCATGGGCCCACACATAAACTGAGGTCAAGAGACAACATACTAAATGATTTCACACTCACATGATTTCAATCAACACTCTAGTAGGTGGTAGTGAACACTCAACCAAGATTACCTCATCATCAAAGGGTTTTATAAGAGAGATCTTCATAAAAATGGAAAACATAGTTTGGGGTGTATTGGTGTGCGTACACACACCAATGTATGCCTAATTCTATACTCAGAACAAGGACCCCTCATAATACCATTTAATAGTTTGATAACACTACTTAAACATCTTGGTTTCTTAAGAAAATTAGGTTGAAGGTTTAGAGGGTAAAACCATACCTTCATGAATCCACCATAATGATTAATAGAGTAGCTAGGAAAACTTGGGTATATTATCCCTAAATACAACTCAAGTTAAACCTTAACATAGGAGAGGATGATAACATGATCACTCAAGTGAAAATCAACTCACCATGATCCTAATGGCCATCACATATAGGCACACTTAAAGGCACATTATGTATTAGAATAGCCATTACTTAGGAATAAAAATCCAAAACATAAACATATCATAAGGGTACATATTGGTTTTACACTTAAAACACTAATTGGGTCCTCTATTTACTAACCTAATAGTTTGCCCATAATAGAATAGGTAGCATTATTCAATGATCTATACTTGGCTTACCTCTATATAAATTAGGTTATTCAATACAACATTATTCAAATTTAATTCCTTCACATTAACAATAATTGATATTTCATATGATTGGTAAAAAGAATAATATTTCCCTCCAAATCATGTTAACCATATAAACATGGCTGCAATGAAGAGTCAACTAGAGGGCATTTTATCTAAGACCCAACATCATTAAAATCATGCTACAATGTGTAACTTAAAAAAATCAATAATGTAATTGTAGCAAGATAAAATAACCCAATATCTTTAAATTATAAATCAACAGAGGATAACAAAATTGTCAAAACATTCCTAGGTACACCAATAATATATTTAATTAGTTTGATGGATTTTTTTCAAAAATTCCAGATACTTTTTTATTCCATTTTCCTGAATTGCATTTCTTAAGCAATAGAGATTCTTATTAGATTGCAGTTTTGGTGTTTTAATAGCAACTACCAGATATAAATGCCAAGGCCGATATTAATTATGGACCAATGTAATTTTTGAAAACATCCCATTGTATTCACCAAATGAGAAGGATAACATATACATTTTTAAGATTATAATTAATCCAAAAGGGATGGAATGTATATTATCTACAATTGAATGGCCATTTATAATTTTTTAATAAACCAACTTCTTCAATCCACCATTAATAATATTGCTACATCCATTAATTTAAAGGAAGATATCAATAACAAAATTGCATTTTTACAATTTAGGCATGTACTTTAAACATCAATGCAATCCTATAACAAAGAAAGGTCAATACCATAATGGACCAAATAATTTGTTACCAACTAAGTATGACTAACTCTTGGTTGTATGTAACCTTCCATGGGGACCCACATAAGGTAAAATAGTCTTACTAACTTATTATTAACACTTAAAATAGCCCTTGCTTCCATAACATGTTTTACACATTCTTCATGTCATCCATAAATGCATTACCAAAAACTTCTCAATAACAAAAAGATTCAAATGGATTTAGACTAATTACTATCCACTCATACTATTTAGGATTAAACCCCATCATTTAATATTAAAATCCTTCCAATTATCAAATGGAGCATACACTAATCTCAATAAGAAATGATAGTATGAAAACATAACATAACCAAGATGTACTTGTAACAAATTTTAATACCAACATAGTATAAATCCATATCATAAGAAGTAAGTTCTATTAGCAACATAACTCAAAAAGATTTAAGCATAACCACTACACTCACATTGGTTAGCAATTATTAATGTTTTTTGGATAATATTAAGCTAGAATTAATACTCCAGTTATTTTTGTAAATGACTGTATGATTTTATATGCAGCCATGTACATTCTTATATCAAACTAGAATTTACAAGTTTATACATGTAGTGCCCAATCTAGGCAATGTGTATCGTATACAACATTAGATAAGACTTTTAATATCAAGACAATAAAATTGTATGCCATGATTAAGAAGATACAATATTCCATAATAGATAGCAAGAGTAATTATAATCAATATAACACTATTGTACATATCTAGGTTCATCAACATTCATTACCAATAGAAGTGTAACCAACAATTAATTCCAACATTATTTTAAAATGTAACTACAATAATATCAAGTCTATAACTATATAATTGGGATGTAATTCAAAATTAATATAATTTGAAACAAGTATAAATAATTGGATGTTTGATATCCATGTATGGAGAGAAATATGGCACTACATTATTGATGCATAAGAAATATCACATCCTCTTTTAACCTTGACTCTGACACCTAAAAACTCAACACTCATGTATTAAATATGATCAATCTCCTCTTAGTTATCAGGTATTTTTTTTCTTTAAATTCAATCTTATGCAATGATTCATTGATTAGAATTTATGAGTCCCCTCTTCTACTATTATAATTCCATACATCTCATAGGCATTTAGACATCTCATTCTACTCAATCTCTCATTCTCTTTGATTCACCTCTCTCTCATTCTAGACAACACTAGTCTTCAAGTTTATTTGACCAAATCTCTTGGGATATTGAATTAGCCCCAAAGTATTTAATATTTAACATTTAAAACCTATATCATACTTAATAAACTTATTTTTGCATAACTTAATCCCTCTTTCAATCTCATGTCTCTTCTTAACTTACCAAGCTCTCAATCTCCCTACACAACTAGTAGCCCTTTTTTTAAAAAATTATCATGGTAAGGACATGATACTTATATTTTTTATAAACCATACAGATATTATTTCACCCTATATCCTCATTGGTATCTCCTTAAAATTTTATGCACTAACTCCTTTGGTTTCACCACTTTCTATCCTCCTTGTAAATTAGCCCTTTTAGGCCTATTTCCCTTTGTTTCACAACCTAGTCTATGTTATCCATATGTATGGACATCATTTCAGTCTAAAAAATTCAAAATATATTTCATAATATTGAGATCCTTCTTACTACCAAGTTTTATCCCATTCCACTAGTGGAAACATTAAATATTCCACTTTTAGTTTCCTAACCCTAAACTAGGGTTTCCTATAGTTATGCTGACTTGAGAGGGTTCATTTATGGATTCATTACTTTAAAATTGTTTTAAAACATCCAAAGGTTCCTAATAAGGTTTGATTGATCCCAACACAACTTTACTAATCATGAAATTCTCTTGATAGTCTATCATCACACATAGACCAACAGTTGTGCAAGAAACCTATTAACACAGTCTAACTGTGTCAACCAGAACAAGGTTAAAAATGAATTTAAACTTATCATATATCTTCAATAACACATAAAAAGTTATAATCAATCAAAAATGACCTTATATAGTGTCATTTTATCATAACATACTCTATTTCATGCATTTTTCAATCATTCAATCAAAGTGACTTGCTTGAGTTTGTAAATAGAGTATACATAAATAATTATCTTTACATTATAATTCCTTATTAGACTTCAAACAAAATTTAAATTCATTAAATATTTCCTATTTTAAATATTTCACAAATTTAATAACACAAGCTCAACCTAATCACCATATTTGTAAAGGGTTTCCTTCTTTGTGAGTTTGTAATCAACAATGACTATACACATAACACTTTGAATATAACCTACAAATGTCTATCTATAAACATGCATTACTAGTTTATGGTGTCCAAATTTTTTTAAATATTCCAAATTACTAGATTAAATTCATAAAACTTGTCAAAAAATGAAATAGATACATCATTTTATTCTATTCAATACTTTTATTTATTCTATGTATTTACATGGTAACTCTGTCTTGAGGATAGATTACAGAGTCAAAATCTTCTTTATGTTTCTTCCTTATCCATACCTCTTCATCACCTTCACCTTATAACTTCCTAACAAATTCCTACCTCTTCTCTTTATGAGACTAGAATACCTATTGTATTCTAAGACTCGTTACATATGTGAAAGAAAATCTAGAATACCTATTTTATTCTAAGACTCGTTACATATGTGAAAGAAACTAACTTATTGCAAGTACCTATCTTGGTAACCACCTTAACATGGACTTTACATAAAAAACTCCTATTATTTCTCATTTTCTTCATGTCACATATGTGAAAACATCTTCATAACACACTTAGACTCACTTAAGATTCTTCTAATAATGGTTGACAACTTGGCACACACCAAAAATGCTTCAAAACACACTTACTTAAATTCAAATGTTCAAATTAATGTTTTTGGTAAAAAACTCTCCAAATCCAAAGACCACTTCACAAGGACACCAATTGACTTATATAAGGATTCAAATGCCTTCAAAATCATGTTACAAAACTTAATAAACTTGCACTTAATCAAATTTATACAAATGGATTGATGCCCCTACATCATACTCCCAAGGAAGGAAGAAATTAAACTCCAATGTATTACTATGTTCCTCTTTCTTGTCTTCTAGTTCTTGTCTCTTGGATCATCCTTTTCTGGTGTTATTCCTTCATGCCTCAACTACTCCTCTTCTTTACTTGCTTTCTTTCCTCTATCATAGATAAGTCTACTTATTTTCTTATAATGCTTGATTGCATCTTATTTGACACTAATTTATTTATCTATGCCTCTATCACATGGGATGCTCATGACCCAAAACACCACTAATATACTTTTAACTTTATCTTCCTATATCATAATCTTCATACTTATAACATAAACAATGGGAACTTAATACCTAGCTTCTCCATTCTATTGTATTGTTACCAGCATTGATTTTTCCTATTGTGCTTTATCCTTCACCATGTGAATCTCATATTTTGTAACTACCTTCTCTTCATTTTCCATCATATCACTATTCAATGCATGTTCAAGTGATTCTATCTCAATCTATAGCTGGTTAACACTCTCATATCTAAACTAAAAATGAGATTTCTCATCTCTTTTATTGAATTGCACCTCTCTTTCTATGCCTTAAATGAGGCCCTCAAGATAAAATTATTCTTTTTCTTCACTCACATTTACCTCTTCCATCTCAAGGTATTTCTCATCATATTTTTTATTTTTCTTCTTCCTCAACCAAAGGTCATGCATCTCTCTCTTAAGTTTCTTTCAAAACAACTTTTTCTGCCTTCTTTCCTCTCTCTCTACTTACATCCTTATTTTCTTTATCTATTGTTTGAATAGACAATTGAGTGGCTTATTCCTAATGACCCATATAATATGTTGGTTCTCACTTTTTATTATCTTCTATATCATGGTCATATTTTCATCCAACTATTGCCTCATCTAATCTATCTCTTTCTCCATCTCTCTCTTCTTGGTGTCATCTTGCACCATCTTCTTATGGTGGATCTTATCTCTCATGCCCTATTTCCTCATTTATCTCTCTTTCCTCATCTTAAATAATTTTTTTATCAATTACTTGGTATCATATGGACCTAATCTCTTTGACAAGTCTTCTCTCACTTTCCATATCATGACCTCTCACTGGCTCTCTCTCTCAATCTCTCATGACCTCTCACTAAGTCTATCTTCTTCTCTTGTCCTTTTAGTAGGACACATTTTTCTCTCTCCTCAAGCCCTATTTCAATCTCCCTATCTTAATATTTACAATAAATCTCACTCTCATCAAAAATTCTCAACATCTTCAAGGCTTACTACCACTCTCAACATTCATTCACACTCTAAATACTATCTCATAAATGCATAAAAAACTCAAATGGAAATAACACAATAAATGTACCTATTTTGATGACATTCTTGATGATTATCCTCTTATTATTATCATGATTTTTTTTTCTTTGATACCAAATGATGCATAGGAAATATCACATCCTCTACTAACCTTGACTCTGACACTCAAAAACTCTGACACTCATGTATTCAATCTGATCAATCTCATCTTGGTTGTCAATTCCTTGTTAGCTTTGACTTCAATTTCAAGAAATTATTCATTGATTATAATTCATGAGTCCCATATTTTACTATTATAACTCCATATATCTCATAGGAGTTTAAACATCTCATTTTACTCAAACTCTCATTCTCTTTGATTCACCTCTCTCTCATTCTAGATAATATTGGTCTTTAAGTTTCTTTGCCCAAATATCTTGGGATCTTGAATTATCCCCATAGTATTTAAAATTTAAAATGGAAAACCTATATCATAATAAAAAAATATTGTTTCCACTCAACTCAATCCCTCTTTCAATCTCAAGTCCCTAATTGACTTACCAAGCTCTCAATCTCCCTACATAACTAGTAGCCCTTTTTTATAACAAATTTGCATGGTACAGATAGGTACCTTATATTTTTCAAAAAATAAACACATACTATGTCACACTTTATCCTCATTTTTATCTCCCTAAAATTTCATGCCCTAACTCCTCTAGTTTCACCACTTTCTAGCCTCCTTGTAAATTATCCCTTTTAGGCCTATTTACCTTTGTTTCATAACATAGTCTATGTTATATATATGTATTAATGTCATTTTAGTATACAAACTTAAAAATATATTTAATCATGTTTAACTCCTTACTACTAATTTTTATCCCATTCCACTAATGGAAACATTAAATATTCCAATTTTAGTTTCCTAACCCTAAAGTAGGGTTTCCTATAGTTATGTAGACCTCAAAGGGTTCATTTATGGTTTCATTTCTTTAAAATTATTTTCAAACATATAAAAAATAATTATAAGGTCTTCTTTACCCCAACACAACTTTATCAATCATCAAATTCTCTTGATAGTCTCTCATCACATGTAGACCAATAGTTGTGCAAGAAACATGTTAACATAGTTTGACTATGTCAACCATAACAGGGTTAAAAATGCATTTAGACTTATCATATATATTAAATGGTTCATCTAAAGTTATAATAACTCCAAAATGACCTTATAAAATTTATTTTTATCACAAAAAACTCCACTTCATGCATTATTCAATTATTCAATCAAAGTGACTTGCTTAAGTTTGTAAACAAAGTATACATACAAAACTATCTTTACATTATAATTCCTTATTGGACTTCAAAAAAAAATTATATTCATGAAATAATTCATATTTTAAATATTACACTTATTTAATAACACAAGCTCAAGCTAATCACCATGTTTATAAACGGTTTCCTTATTTGTGAGCCTACAATCCATAATGACCATTAACAAAACACTTTGAATATAACCTACAAATGTCTATCTATAAACATGCATTACCAGATCATGGTTTTCAAATATTTTTAAATATTCCAAGTACGATATTACATTCATAAAACTTTTCAACATAATGAAACAGATACATCATTTTAGTCTATTCAATACTTTTATTAATTGTATGTATTTACATGGTAGCTTTGTCTTGAGAATAGATTACAAAGTAAATATATTATTTATGTTTATTCCTTATTTGTAATTATACCTCTCCTTCATCTTATAACTTCCTACCAACTACCTACTTCTTCTCTCTATGAGACTAACATACCTATTCTATTCCAAGACTCATTACATATGTGAAAGAAACTAACTTCTTGAAACTACCTATCTTTATAACCACCTTAACATGGACTTTACATATAAAAATCTTACTATTTCTTATTTTCCTCATGATAAATATGTGAAAACATATTGATAACACACTTAAACTCACTTAAGACCCTTATAACAATATTTGACAACTTGACACACACCAAAAATGATCCAAAACACACTTACTCAAATTCAAATTTTCAAATGAAGATTTTTGATGGGAAACTCTACCAAGCCAAATAAAACTTCACAAGGACACCAAATGAATTATCTAAGGACTCAAATTCCTTCCAAAACATGTTATAAAACCTAATACACTTGCACTTAATCAGATTTATACAAATGTCTTGATGCCTCTACATTAGTTATGCATTACTATACATACCCAAGATCAAAGAGATAAAATCATATTACTCTTCACCAAAATTGAAATACAAGGTTCATAACATTACATAAACATTATTTGCATTCATGGAAACTACTATTAGCATATCTAAACATCAATAGGTATACCATACACTGAACTCACTAGAATAATCAACTATAACATGAAAATCCAAAATGAGTAGGAGGAGAGTACTCAATCCTTGATATGTCCAAACCTAAAGGTTGAGCATGATGAGCCCAACCATTAGTGGCCTTGATCACCCTAGCCTTAGCTAGATAGTGTAATTAGGCATCTTGGTTTTACTAGGTAGTGATGAACATTAATGTGACACATGTCATGGTCTAACTCCTCAAAAATTAAACAACAAAATGGAAAACACATAAAATATCAATGATAATAAAGAGGTTCAAACACAACTAACACCCATAAGGGAAAGTAGCCTTTAGCACAAAATTTTAAATAAGATAATAATTCATTTATGAATCATAGACACAATCAACCAATAAAATAAAAATTGGCAACAGTCACACAACATAATCATAATGTCCAACCATCAAAGGGAAAGGTTATAAGGTCATACACATAACAAAATCAACAACCAAAATCCATCAATAGTCCCATTCATTTCTGGATTTGATTTCATATAAAGCACGATAAGTTTGACAACCCATTTGCTAACTTGTCAAAATTCATGGACAATGATATAATGCTAAAAAATGAAATATAAAATCCTTGATTTACATTAAATAAAATAAATCATCAAAATTATTCTCTTGGCTAATAAATTATAACCAATTAGAGGATTCTTTATGAATGAAAACCATGAAATCAATAGAGCTATAATACTTTTCAATAGCTAAGTTGGTTGGTGGTATTTTTACTAGTATTGAATAGCTCACACATACATCTATATAAATTTCTATGGTCCTTTAAAATGTAAAAACACTTAATAAAGGAGGTAAGATCGCATAAAAATGACTTTGAAACATCACCCAAAAGGGTACCATCAATAGTTATTTTTCCAAAATAATAATAGAGGCATACAATAATATATATATAACCTCTTAGATATAAATCATTTAGTTTAATCATAAGGATATTGTTACCTACAGCCATTTAGTGATGGAAAATACATACAATCCAAGAGGTCTAATTATTATTGTATACAAGCTCCTTGTCCCATAATGGGTCAAAATGATCAAACAAGGTTTAAATAAAAAATAGGAAACATTAACCCAAAAAGACACAGTGTAATCAACTGGAAAATAAATTCCACATAAGTCCATATAAGGATGAGTTATTTTGACTAACCAAGGCTTACCCCATATCAAACATAATTCCACTATAATTAAAAATCATAAAGACAATCTTACTAAATACCATGGCTAAGTGAAATAGAAATTGTAAGCCATTTTCCAATCCATAATTCTGCCAGGATCTCTTTAAGACAAACATTTTTTAAAATGGGAAATAATCAATAAGACATAGGAAGGAGGGTAGGTACAACCCATTAATGGATGTATCAAATTTATTACAATGAGGTTCACATCACCATTTAATATTCTATTCAATCTCTTCAAAAACCTATAAATAATAACCTAAATGGAATTTCCTTTAAGAAATAAACTATAACTTAAGTCATAAGTTCTGCAAGGTATTATTAGGTTAAGCCTATTGTAATTTATATGTTTAAGTTGTTACTGCAAAATTCAACCCAGATGGGTAATTTTAATATCAAATCCAAATATATGAGGTAAAATATTGTATATGTCTATAAAAATAAACCTAGGGAATAACATAATGATAATGCCATTCTAAAAATTATCTCAAGACTTGTCAATGGAGTCCAAATTGGCTAAATCAATTTTATTTAACAAGGGTTTGTTTGTATAAACTATAATAAGATTTATAATTCATAAGTCTCAATAATAAAAATAATAAAAATGCCACTTACTTTTAAGGGGTTATAGATCAAACCCAACCAATCATGTTGGTGCCTCATACTTTCTTACCCAGCACCCATCATTGTGGCTCTTCAAGACTGCATGTCGCCTATTTTTGGAATAATTTTATTTTTCTCTATATGGCATGACTTAAGTTTTACATCAAGTGTCCAATACACTTCTCTCTTCAAAAGAAAACATAAGGAGAATATATATTCCTACATTGTACACCCAAAACTAATTGAAAACAAAATATATCTATCTCTCAAAGGATACATACTGTGAATCAGGCACTACAGAAGAGACAACAACCCCAAAAATATATGTAAAATCATAATAAAAACCTTTTTAGGATTTTGGAATGATTTTTAAGCTAGAAATCCATCCTCCCATATAAAATACAAAATAAAAAAAATTCACATATTTTTTTCCTTTTTCAAAATGGGCTCGTAGTGCAACTCAGGATCCAACCGTAATATGAAAATCCAAGGCAAAAAAATGTTCCACCCAATATTTGATCTTGCATTAAATAAGAAATATAATTTCCTTCCTACATTGAACATTTCCTTCCCAACTATAGTATACAGGACATTTCAACATTGATTAGGGATCAAGTGGGGAATACAATGTTTTCCTTTATTTTCACTTGTTTTCCCACATATGCATTTAAAGAACACCCTCCTACAAGTCAATCTACAAATAACATAATAATGACAATAAAATATTTCCTAGATTTTGTCATGGAGAATAGTTAATTCACAACATTATTAAATGATATTATTCTCCTATGCCAAATCAACTCCTCCACAAAACGTCTAACATGATGTCTAGGAGTTATGTCATGATATAAGTAGGCATAATACCCACAATTAAATAAAATACACATGATAATAATAAGATGGCCCAAAAAAAGGCTTGAAACAAATGTGCTACATGAATAATATCCAAACATAATAAAATAATTTTGATCATAAGACAATTGGAATAAAATCAATAATAGTCTCATAATTAATCAATCCATGCAAAGAATAATGTATAACTGATGCACACACACACACACACACCCCATGATGACAAGACCAAAATCCACACATCACAAAGTAATCAACAAAGATGAAATAATGCAAGAATAAGAACCAAAATGACCCATGGCTTATTATTTGTGTCACCTTATGATTTACCTATTGGTATCAACTTGACTACTCAAAACTCCTACCCATTATTGTCCCAACTACCAAAGTCCATTGTTGAGCCTAGCTCACTTAAACTGTTCCTAAAACTACAATCATAACATTAACAATATCTACTCATTAATTAAATATAAATTAATTAATGACATTTATATGAATAGAATATAACATATTCCATCAATTAACTAAGCATAAACATCCATTGTAATAATGAACTAGTCATAACTAGTCAAACATGATAATCAGAATCGTAACATCTATGTGAAAATAATCTATTGTAACAATGATCCAAATATAAATCAAAGTCATGTTAAACTAGGTGAACCAATGTGTCTATATAAACTACAATTCACTAAAAGGTAGGGTCACGACACCCTTGACAATCTTCTAATTCTTGCTCTAATCTCCCAAGCTCTCCAATAATCCAAAAATGCATAAACCCAAAAAGACCAAAAGAAAGTCCTTAAAAGGAGAAGACAAAAAAATAATTATAAATAGGAGGGTAACAAATTTCCATCCTAATCCCAAGGATGTGATCTCCCTCCATATATTTCTCTTACAACCTCATAAATATCCTTACACACTCACATGTGTGTTTCTTCCACTCAAATACATAACACAAATTTTTTGTAGAAAAAAAGAGGGTTTTTTATGGAATAAAAATTTATGTAATAAATGAGAACCTTTATATGACCAAAAAATGGTCAATATTACTTTAAAAATTCGCCTACCCAATGGGTACATAGGTATGGGCCCAAAAAGAACTTGTAAGACAAGGTTTACTTCTCAAACACTCAATGAAAAAAGTGGTTGAAGGGATAAATCCAAAATTACACATATGGGTTGGTTTTATAGGTCAAATTAAACCCATAACAAGGTTATTTAAACCTCCTAGAGATATAAATAAGTTTATGTTGATTAGGTTAATAAATTTTAAGCTAAAACATCACAATTTAAATAATAAAAAGAGGACACTATAATAAATTTGGTAATTTCCAAAATGAAAGGTGTAAGGTTTCAAAGTTTGGAAAGGGTCCAAGGTATGTATATGTTATTTTTATACATACTTGAGTCCCTCATAATCCCACCTTTGGTCTCCTGTAATCTACAAACTCAATATAACATCAAAAATGTCCAAAAAAAATTGATATCTAACTAATATGAACAAGAATATATATATAATATAGTTGTCAATACAAATATGTCACAAAATCAAATCATAGTCTTTCATTAGTATAATATAATGAACTATAAGGAAAAAAATAAACCATCATGTTATTAACATCAATATATAAATAAGACATACATCCACTCAAGACAATCATGCTAATTAATCACAATCTACTAAACTAGCTAACCAAGGTACATGGTGATAATCTCATATCCATCAAGTCCCCAAAATTTTAAAAAAACATATATGAATTATAATACAATCAATATAATATAAATTATCTCACATCAATTTTTTACACATACAAAGGGTCTCCTCATACGACAAATGTATCAAGATGAATATGGTTTAGAAGTTCAACATGAGGGGTTTTACATTCTACCCCTCTTATAAAAGCATCATACTTAATGCATGACTCAAAAATTGACAAGTGAAACAATAATTATGGAGTTATGTTTGAATTATTCTAGTTTTTATTATATATTTTTAATGTCTTTATGCCACTAAAATTATTCACCAAGTTTTCTCTTATTTAATTTTTAGAATTATTCACATCTCTTAATATAGTCATTTTTTTCTTACATTAATGAATGTTTTTAAATCAATATTTAGGATTAATTTACTTTATATAGTGTTTATAGTGTCAATTTACCATACTTTCATTCATTCAATCTCAAACCAAATGAATCTAATAAATATTCTATCACTATATAATTCTAATTAGTGGCATGTGCAATAATGATATTATCCTATCATAAATCATAGTGACAAATCTAGGCACCATTCTATGGAAAAATTATGATGTGATGACATAATAATAACCTATGACATAACCACATAAAGCAATGATGAGACATATTGAATCATGTTGAAATATTCTGTCACACTAAACTATATTTAAAGAAATAAGTATATGCATAAGTGACCAAGCAATCACTGCATACCAAATCATCAACTTAGACTTCCTAAATAATAATCATATCCACAAAAAATGACTATATATATAATCACCATGTCTAGTGAGATTGGAAGGATGGTATCATGAACCTTCATGATCCAGGTTCCGATCTTGACCCACTAGTTATATTTCAAGTTATGTTTCCTTCCCCATGCCATGCCATAGATGGAAAAATTATGAAGATATGAACACATCTAAAACTAATACCAATAATCATCAAAATAATTTTTAAAAATAAATAAATAAACTCATCATGTAAAATAAAATTAATAAAATGAGACCAAGTTCCCCACCCCCCAAACCAAAAGAGAACTCAGTGGTAAATATCAATAAAAATATTCATGATCAACCCATTGATTAAGATATTTGAAGATAATAAAAAAATAGTATTGGTTTCAAGTCAAATTAAAATAAGGCATTCAAACAAATTAAAATTAAATTCGGTAAAAAAATAGACAAACTAAATCACATTATGAACACTGTGCAACTTGAGAAGTCACCCAAGGGGAGGAGGAATAAGGTAAGAGGGCATCTGGTGGTCTATTAACCATCATGAATAATCAAAATACATCATTAAGCATAGGGATCTGGTCCACCTACCATTACCAATATGAATATGGCCTACTAGCCATCTAGAGAGTTGAATTGCATCATTTGTATAGGGACATGGTCCACCATTACATTTATAAATTGATATGGATGAGTGAAAATGTTAACGACTCCTACACATGGAGACCCAAAAATAGGTACCTACACAATATAACTATACTTTGTCACATCTCCAATTGTCATGTAACCAATCTATTTTTAAATAACATAGCTACTAGAGAATAACCCTATTAAAACATAACCCTTTAAAATTATATGATCAAAGTATTACCAAGGGAAAAAACTATTTATATGTCTGAATGATGCTCACTAACATCTTTCACCTACCTTAACTATTTAAACTATCAATAGGGTCCATGTAATCATCTCAAGAAAATAATTGTGCATTCACTATACTATGCATCAAGTCATACTCTAAAATATTTGATCTTCACCATTCCTAACTAGGGTGTAGTAAGACAAAGAAAATAGGGTTATGAAAACCCTAACACATGCATCTAATATTCTATTCCATGCTACTTA